>LOEQ01008860.1:0-29551 GCA_001685075.1 Bramus lutescens
CTGCCTGCCTCTGCCTCCCAAGTGCTTGGATTAAAGGTGTGCACCACCACCACCCACACTATTAGTATTTCTGTAGGTAGAACTCATGCACAATATTCTTCTGTCTTTTGAGGTGGAGTCTCTGTATTTTGACAAGGCTAGCCTAGAGCTGAAAAATCCTCCAATTTCGATTTCCCCAGTAGTTTGGATTACAGTGTACCACACTGGGCTAAAACTGCTCAAACAACAACAGAAACTTACTGATTTATGTAAAGGTTAGTTTCTGAGAGGAAGTTTAGGGCCAGGTGTGTATTTTGGTAGTATAGTGGTACAGCTCGAATAGTTCTTGGCAATCTCCAGTGCTGGGGGAAAGAAATCACTTGAAAACAACATGGCTCATACCAGTAACCCTAGCACTTGGGAACTGGGGCGGGAGGATAGCTGATAGTTTGAGGCCAGACTGAAATGTAGAAGGAGCTCTTGTCTCAAAACTACATTGGTGGGGCCTGCATGGTGTCTCAGTGGGTTCAGGTATCTGCTATCATCCCTGCATCCCACGTGGTGGGAGGAAAGACCTGACTTCTGCAAGTTGTGCTGTCACCGCCGCACACAATGGAGTGCGTTCTCATATGTATATGTGTCTGTGCACACACAACTGTAATTAAAATTTTTTAAATGTATTAAAAAACCTTGTGACGTTAGTTTTATCTATCCTAACTTGTGTTTCTAAATAAAAATATTCATCAGTAAAATGAACTAGTATGAACCTCTTTAAAAATAAAATTACTAATAGGTCATGCTTTAATTCTTTACTCTTCTTTGAGGAAAAAGGTTTAAGAAGAATATGCCTAAAGCTAGGTGTGGTGGCGCACACCTTTAATCTCAGCATTTGTGAGGCAGGGGCAGGTGGATCTCTTGTGAGTTCGAGGCTAGCCTGGTCTACATAGTGAGTTCCAGGCTAGCCAGGGCTACCTAGTTGAGACCCTGTCATTAAAAGAGAGAGAGAGAGGTGCCTAGAAGTCACAAGTCTTACTGTCTCAAATAGAACTGTTTGTAAATTTGAGGGTTTGGGATGTAGTTTAGAGTTTATGAAGGATGCCTTGACTTTGATCACTAGTCCATCGTGTACCATTGTGACCCAAGCCTATTCCTGGCACTTAGAAGGTAAGGAAGCATCGGTTCAAACTAATAATAATTGGCTACATAGCAAAGTTCAGGTCACCGCGTGATATACAAGACCCTGTTCAAAAATGTAAAGTTTGCTCAGCTAAGGGAGAAGTTTGTCTTTGAGATGAAATAGAGTTGAGTCAGTCCAGGAGTTAGAATATGAAATGAGTCTCAAAGCAGTCCACAGACAGGCATGCCTTACAAACACCAAGGCACTAGAAGCTGGAAAACTGCTGGGCATGGTGGTGCATGTCTTTAATCCTAGCATTCCAGAGGCAGAGGCAGGCGGATCTCTGAGTCACAAGTGAGCCTAGTCTATAGAGTGAGTGCCAGGCCAGCCAGGGCTGCATAGTGAGACCCAGCCTCAATAAATAAAAATCTACAGTTTTTTAAGTAGGGAAAGTTTGTGAATAAAGTACTCTAAAGATAATTTTCGGTTGGTAGAAAAGCTGATGCATGAGTTTACCATGATAGTAACTATTGGGGGCAAAACTAAGGAGGCATAGTTAGGACTCATGCTATTTAGGAGTAAAGTACAGATGAGACAAAAGGCACTCCTCCCTCAATGGTAGAGACTAGGCGCGGTGGTGCAGCTTTGTAATTCCAGCCAACGCTCGGGGAAACTTAAGTAGAATTTTGAGTTTGAGGATATATACAGCAAGACACACAAAAGGCAGGGGATGGTGCTCTTGCAGAGAAAGTGAGTTTAGGACCTAGCACATCAGGCAGCTCACAACTGTTAACTCCAGCAACTGAGGTGCCAGCACACTGGCATATATACATAAATGGTAATTTTAAAGATCTTTTAAAAATCAAGGGAGCAACTTGAACAGAGGAAAAAGTTGAAACTTGAATTTAATGACAAAGCAGAAGACCAAGAACTCAAGAAAAGAATCTATTGAAAGCTGTGGCTAGATGCTGGGGCTGTAGCTAGCTTTCCTAGTAGGCTTGAAACCCTGGATTCCGTTCTACCACCAGATAAACCAGGTCCTTCTTCGCTGCTTACTGAGTGTGAAGCCAGTCTACGTGCCAACCTGTCTTTAGAAGAAAGAAAAATTGCAAAAGACAGTGCTGCTCTTCCAGAGGACCTGAGTTTGGGTCACAGCACCTACATGAGGTGTCTTATCACCACTTCTAATCCAAGGGATCCAATCCCTCCCTCTACTGGCCCATGGACACCTACACACACACCACGTAAAAATAATAAAATTTCCAAATGAATGAATGAATAAGTGCTTCTGTTTTTATTCTGACAGGTGTGACCAGAAGGATGCCAAAAGTAAACACAAGTGTTTTTAAACTAATGATTAATAAATTAATAATAGATTAAAAGTTGTATGTACTGAGGAAAATCTTATCTGCAAGTTTATTGCCTTGCTGAGTCCATGGATATTTGGTGATAAAGCAAGTCTGTAAGTCAGGTGTGCTCCAATTCTTCACCCCATTTTTGTACAGTATGAACACCAAGTTTAAAAATGGGGTAATATAAACATGAAGCTATTTTTTATCCAAAAGATAAGTTTTCATCTAATGTCTTTCTTTAGCTGGCTCTTCTGCCTCCTAATGAAAGAAATTTCAAGACCCTTACTATGAACTTGGAACATAGCAGTGTACTGGGAGTGTTGATTTGAATTAATTTGTTTTTATTTGAGTTAATGCATTTTTTCTGTGTGTTTACAGATGGGGCATAAGTGGGTCTGGTTGAACTCTGGTCACAATGGCCCCGAGGACTCTGAGCTGAGCAATGAGTACAGATCTGTCTTCAGGTCCTGGGACCTCCAGTCTGGATCTTGATAGGGGCAGTTGGGGGAAAACTGAGGATTCGGATGCAAAGGCTGAAGAACTTGAGGAAAGCAGCGCAGAGAGAGAATCTAGTGAGTTCCTAGTGGAAGATGTCTAGAGTGAAGAACCTCAGGAGGAGGGAGAGCAAGGCAACAGCCAGAACTTCCTCCACTTCCTCTCTGAGGTAATGGTGAGGCTATTATTTCCACAGCTGGAAAGACCACACTTTACCCCCTTTCTTTTTCCTTTCCCCTTTCACTGTCATTTCTTTCCCCCTTCCCTTCCTTTCACCTTCTCTTTTCTCTCATTTTGAGATCAGATCTGGCTACTTAGCCCCAGAAACCCTGCTTCAGCTTCAGTTTTCCAAGGGCTGACATTTGCAGACGTCCGCCACCCTGGCCCACCCAACTTTTTACCAGAGTGCTTATTACCCTTGCATGGTTCTACTACTGTTAGTCTTGTTTACGGAAACGAAGGCTCGGGACTAAAGAGATGACTCAGTGGGCTCTTGCAGAGGACTGAAGTTTGGGTCCCAGCACCCACATCAGGCAGCTCACAAATGCCTATAACTCCAGTTGTAGGGGATTCAATACCCTCTTCTGGCCTCTGAGGACACACACATGCATGTGTCATATACTCAGAAACAAACAAACACACACACATTTAATTTTTTTGTATGTATGTATGTTTCTTTAAGACAGGGTCTCACTATGTAATTTTGGCTGTCCTGGAACTCACTATGTAGACCAGGTTAGCCTGAAACAGATCTGCCTGCCTCTGTCTCCTGAGTACTGGGACTAAAAGCATGCACCACCATGCCCAGCAAATAAAAATAAATCTTTAAAAAATAAAAACAAAATACAAGTACCACTGTTATTATGTTATTATGCCCCCAACACTTGGTGCTGATATAGAATATGGGCCAAATATATAGTTTGCAATTGAATGTCCTAAATCCACAGTCTTTAGGCCCCTGGGTCTTTAGAAAGTAGAATTTTTTTTTAAAGATTTTTATTTATTATGTATACAGTGTTCTATCTTCATGTATGCCTACTCGCCAGAAGAGGGCACCAGATCTCATTACAGATGGTTGTGAGTCATCATGAGGCTGCTGGTAATTGAACTCAGGACCTCAGGAAGAGCAATCAGTGCTCTTAACCCCTGAGCCAACTCTCCAGCCTGGAAGTAGAATTTTTTTAACAATTTATTTAATTTTATTTTATGTACATTGGTGTGAAGGTATCAGATCCACTAGAACTGGAGTTACAGACAGTTGTGAGCTGCCATGTGGGTGCTGGGAATTGAATTCGAGTTCTCTGGAAAAGCAGCCAGTGCTCTTAACCACTGAGCCATCTCTCCAGCCTAGGAAGTAGAATTTTTGTATGCAGTGTTGCCTTATCATGAGTGTCCTTGTTGTCTGTTCAAGTGTCATTACCTTGGTTAAGGGCTGAAGACCAACATATTGGAACAGTGAATTTATATTTATTCTGCAAGTGCAAAGGAACATGTTCAAGAGAATGTGCATCAAGTTCAGCAAGTATCTAGTTCAAATGTTGGCACTTCTATAAAAGAAAAGGAGTTTTAATTTTTCTAGACAGCTACTCCCAATTAATCACAGTTGACACTTGAGATCAAAAATTATACCATAATCTGAAAGAGCTAAGAATTATGTTTACATGTTCACTATGACCCACTGCCTTTGATAAAATTTAATAATTGAATGATTAAATGGGTTAAATCTATTTGCCATCCTAGACTTAGTCCTACTGACAGTGTGAGCATGTGGCATCACTGACGTATGGATGCTGGTTTCCATTGCTGTTCCTATGCATCTAATAATAAACTTTGATTGCAGGTAGCTTATTTAATGGAGCCATTGTGCATTAGCAGCAGAGACTCAAAGGGAAACTGTTGTCCTTCATCTGGTTGGTTCCAGGCAGCAGGAGAGAAGGGAGATGGAAACTACCCAAGTGAAAGAGGAGCCCTGCAGACAGACTGAAGAGCTTGTAGCCAAGCTAGTTTTAGTGGCTGGAAAGAAGCTACTGATAGAATATGGAAAGCCAAAGGCAGCTCCAGCCCCTACAGATATTATACCCTAGAGGGGCTGCCCACAGAGAGTGAGGAGGTAAACAACTTAAATCACCTGGTCTTCACAGGGAGGTGGAGCAGAGTGCCTACAAAACAGCTGGACTCCACAGAGTTAGTTAAACTTCTTGGGTTCAAAGTCTGACTTCAGCACCAGTTTTAGCCGTGTGATCTTCAGTATGTTACTGGATATTTAGAACCCCTGGTTTCTCTGCTCCAAACAGATTAGTGTTCTGCTTTAAAGATTTTTTTTTTTTTGGTGAGATTTAATTGCAAGAATGCAGCCAGACATTGTAGCACATCGCTGTAATCCTAGCACTTGGAAGGCAAAGGCAGGAGGGTCAGAAGTTCAAGGCCACCCTTGGCTATACAACAGATTCAAACCAGCATGGGCTATAAGACATCCTGTTTTAAAACCCAAAACAGGGCTAGGGGCGAGCTAAATTGGTAGAATGCTTCCTTAGCATGCAGAAAGCCTTGGGTTTGATCCCTAATTCCAAATAATCAGGGTGTAAATGATACACACTCGAAATCCCAGCTGTCAAGAGGTGGCTGCGGGAGGATAAGAGTTTTGAGGTTATCCTCAGCTGCATCTAAGTCCAGCTCGAGGTAAATAAGATTTGGTTGCAAACAAAGGAGATGATTCAGTGGAGTTTAGTGATACACACCTGTAGTTCCTGTTACTGGGGAGTCTGAGGTGAAAGGATCATGTGACCTTGGTGGTTGAGATCTGCCTGGGCAAGATAGTAAGACCTGGCTCTGTTGTGCCCCGAGCACGACCCCCAGAGAGGCCCAGACTGTAATAAGCAAGGTTTATTTAGCGTGATACAAACATGTTCGGAACTCATCTCCATCCGCAGTTGCAGTGAGGTAGAGAGGAGTTCCAGCTCCTCCGTGGGGTAGGCTTTTAAAGGTGTAACTACAAAGAGGCCTTTTGAAGCTGCTTTGGCACGAGTGCAAGGACTTTTGCTCTGTCCCATCCTGCTATGTCAGCTAGTTTTTTGTTCTTAGAGCAAGGCCACCCTGTTCCTGAGTCAGGCCACTTTATCAGCCTGTACCAGGTGGCTGGCTGGGCTAACTGAGTGTCCTTGTGTTTGGAATCTCCCTAGTGGGAGGGGGAAGGAAAGTGCTGTCTTTCTGGGAACGTGAGGCCAATCTGTGTTTTTTTTATTTTAAAACATTCTGCTAGGAAATTCCTTCTTGTCCCTTTGAGAATAAGGGGTGAGGGTCCCACAGCTAAAAACCAATAAATAGGTCAATAGGAAAAAGATGGTGTAGCAGCTAAAGGTGTTCACTACCAAGACTGAAGACTCAAATTCAGTCCCTAGAACACACATGCTGGAAGGAGAAAACTGATTGCTGAAAGTTGTCCTCTGATCTCCACGTATGTTTGTGTGTGTGTGCACATGTGTGTACAAATAAACAAAAACTGAAACAGCGAAATAAAAAGTCAGCTCATGTCAAACACAATGTGTGGCTCATAACAAGTAGTTATTGCCAGGTGGTGGTGGTGCACTCTTTAATCTCAGCACTCAGAAGGCAGAGGCAGAGTCTGAGGCCGGCCTGGTTTATACACTGAATTTCAGGGCAGCCAGGGATACAGAGAGAAACCCTGTCTTCGAAAAACCAAAACAAAAATTGTTAGAGATTATGTATGGGAGTTTCCTCCTCCTATTTGATCCCATCAACAGCTTTCTCTGTTCTTATGTCCTCAGAGAGCATGTACCCCAAACACAGGCAGAACAGAGCCAGAGCATGTCCCCCAAACACAGGCAGAACAGAGCCAGAGCATGTCCCCCAAACACAGGCAGAACAGAGCCAGACAATTGTTTTCAGCAGAAAGGAGAGCAGCAGCAGGAAATACAGCTTTCAGAATGAAAGTCTGAGCTCAGTGGCAAGAACCAGCTGCCACTAGTTTCTGGCCTTAGAAGTCTTCATCTCCCATTTTAACCTCATAGCCCATGCTGGGGCGGTAGGGGCTGTCTCTTTCCTGGAATAGGCACGGGTTTCTCAGAAGATGTCTTTCCCCATAATTTAGTAACAACTAGATACATTAAACATGGGACTACCTATGGTTGGAAAGTTTAGTGGAGGAAAGGGAATGGTATCCTGCTTGCACTCCTCAGGGAGGTGTCCATCCACAGGAATTGACTATAGCTGGCTGAGGCTTATTTTGATTTCTTTTTTTCCCTGGATAGAACCCAGAGTTTGAAGCATGCTAGTCAAACTCTCTACTGAACTAACAGCCCCTGTGAGCTGTTTCACACCCCGCTCCAAGCCCTCTTATTTAGCTTTCCCAGTGTTCCTGAACTTGCCGATGTTTGTCTTAATGCTTGTTTTAGCTTTAACAGAATCAGTCAACTTGGAATCTCATTGTTAATATTATCTGGCCGGCTATAATAGCTAGCTTTAAGACCACAGGTGATGTAGTAAAAGGTTAGGATTTTTTTTGGTTGTTTTTGTTGTTGTTTGGCTTGTTTGTATGTTTCCCTACAGAGGTCAACATCAGATTTAGAATTAAATTCACATTTTAATTTTGGGACATTTAAAAATTGTTCAGATTATCACTGAAAACTTCAGTGATCTAACAAAGTCATCCTTTTCTGATTTTTCTGGTAACTATATAGAATTGACCTCTTCTCACCTTATGTCTGCCTTCACTTATTCTGTATAAGCAAAGTTATGATGCAGATAGTAAATCTCTAAAGTTTCCTGCGCTTCTTGGGTTTCCCAGGGGGAGGCTCAGCAGGACTCAAAAGAGGAGGATCAGGGTGAAGGGGATACATTGGACGTGGACAAGCAGCCCCCGCCAGATGACTATGATGATGGCATGAGCGCTCAGGAAACTCCCCTGGTGAACATGCTTTACAACTGCCCCAACTCCTTGCAACCTTAAGTACAGCGCTGGGGGTGTGGCTGCATGCTAGAGTGCCTGTCTCACACACAAGGTAACTGAAGGTGATCCCCAGCACTGCTGGGGCTCTGAGCATAGACCTTCATCCAAAGTTATTAGGATTCACGCTTTTATTTACTTCTCTTTATAGTTACTTGAATTTGTTACTATGAAATGAATTATTTCTATAAATTTTTAAAGGTGTTATAGGTGGAAAATACAGTGCTAATATATACGTGCAAGCAAAACGCTAATGCACATAAAATTAAATAAATCTTAAAAACAACCAACAGCCTGTTTTGTTGACATTAAGAGAGCCTTTGTGGATGAGGATGTAGCTCAGATGTAGATGAAAAGCCCTAAGTTCAATAACTAGCACTGTGAAAAAGAAGGGAAAAGAGTCTCAGTCATAGATAAACCTTCTCAATAATTGCTAAGTGATCTCTAGTATACAAAATATACCTTTTCAAAAACTACTGGAATGGGGCCAGGAGTACATGCCTGTGCTCTCAGCACTAGGGAGGCTGAGGTAGGAAGTTTGCTGCAAGTTCAAGGTCAGCATGGTCTACTTAGTGAGTTCCAGGAAAGCCAGAGCTACAGAGCAAAACCGTGTTTCAAAATCTTGTAGAAATCTATTTTAAAAATTTGTTTTTTCCCCAAGACAGGGTCTCATGTAACCCAGGCTAGCTTCAAATTAGCTATGTAGGGCTGGAGAGATGGCTCAGAGGTTAAGAGCATTGCCTGCTCTTCCAAAGGTCCTGAGTTCAATTCCCAGCAACCACATGGTGGCTCACACCCATCTGTAATGGGGTCTGGTGCCCTCTTCTGGCCTGCAGGAACACAGACAGACAGAATATTGTACACATAATAAATAAATAAATATTTAAAAAAACAAATTAGCTATGTAGTTGAGGATACCTTGCTCCTCCTATTTCTACCTTCCAAGTGCTAGGATTATAAATCTAAGTCATCATGACCAGCTCTTTAAGATTAAAGTTCATACGCTCCCTTTATCTTACATGTATCTTGGGAAATTGTTAATATAATTGTTTTATTTTTTTAAAGATAATTGAGGGACTAAAGACCATATTTTACACATCTACTTATTTTGAAATATGGTCTTACTAGGCAACTCTTGTTGGCCCATGCCTTGTTATGCTCCTGCCTCTGACACCTGAATGCTGGGATTACAGGTGTATTCACCATGTTCTCCTCAGACTATTTTTTGGAAAGCAAAAAATAGCGAGCTGTGTTGGTACAGGCAGGCTGTAATCTTAACACTCTAGGAGGCTGATGAACCTGTTTTTGTGTGATATTACTACTGGGGAAATTCAAACAAACAACTGCTTACATGAACAGGGAACTGATCACAGACCAAAGTAGCGATATCACCAAAGTCCAACTTGGTGAATTCATGAGTTTATTAGGGTAATTTACAGGAACTTAGGTGAGAGGTTACTTATTGGAGAATGGGCTGTCTGAAAGGTAGCATTGAAAGCCCACCCCATCATGGGTAACATCTCATGAAAACTGAAACCTTAGATCTCTCTGTATAACTTGTAGGCAGATCAGTAGATGGGAGAGTCTCCTTAAAAAGTCCTTACTATTTATATAACTTTGGTGGGGGAGGAGCTTGTGAATCTTCTCAGTTTCAGGGACTTCCTGAGACTTGCCAGTTGTTTGCTTCCTGATCTTAATGAGCCCCCTAATGAGTTGAAAAAGAAGTCCTTTTAGAACTTCCTGAGTCTTTTCTTTGTTGTGTCTTGTTTTGAGACAAGGAATCAAACCTGGCTGTCCTAGAACACGGTACGGAGACCAGGCTGAAACTCACAGAGATCCACCTTTCTTTGCCTCCCAAGTGCTGGGATTAGAGGCATATGCCAACATGTCTGACAACCTCCTGAATCTTCAAAGAACTTCATTTCAAAATGGGATGCTTAAATTCAGAGAAAATTGCATATATCTTCTGTATCTTAGGGGAAAAAAAGAAAGGTGAAAGAGAGAGAGGAGACAGGAGACAGAAAAGAAAGCAATAGAATAATAGTGATGATGTCTGCTTGATCAAATATATTTTTTTTGTTTATTTGGTTGTTGAACCAGAGTCTTGTGTAACCCAGACTGACCTAGAACTCAGTATGTAGCTGAGAGTGATCTTAAACTTCTGAGCCTACTGTCTCTGCCTAAGTGAGATTATAGGCTTAGCCAGTTATCTTAAGTGGGGATAGAAAGCTGAATTTTTATGTTAAAGCACAAGTTTAAAGCCCCTTTAAAAAACTGGGCTTGGTGCCTCACGTCTATAATCCCAGAACTCATGAGTTCCCTAGTTAATCTAATAACTTCCAATCTGTCTACAAAGTGAAGCTGTCTGTCAAACAACAATAGCAACAGTCCCTAGGGTGCGGGGAAGGTAGAGGTAGATCCAAAGGTAGAGTGCACTGATAGAACTCTTGTCCAGTATACTCACGGCCTTGTGTTTTAGCACTGGAAAACAAGATCAGACAGAACAGGTGTTCACCAGGCTCTTCTCTATCTCAGTCTGTAGTCTGTATTGACAGGGACAAGAGAAACAGACCTTTGGGGTCTGGTCCTACTGCATTGTACACCCACTCCCTTGCTTTTGCTCTCATTTATGTTACTTGGTATTTGTCTCCATAGAGGTAAAATAAATGTAAGGCAGAGATTCTTAAAATATGCATAGTTGGTTAATTATGAGGTTACAAAACCTACCACAGCACATATAGTGCATACATTAAATACTTACTGTGAGGATGTAGAAATGAAGTTCTACAACCTAGTGCAAAGGAGCTGTTGTTACTTTAGTCTGAGTGATCAGAAACTTAAGGCACAGATGCCATTACAAACCAACCTCCCATAAACAAACCTAATGACACTCACTGAGACACACACAGAGACAGGGAAGGATAAGAAAGGCTAACTGGGAAAAGGAAGGGGACTAATGGGACAAGAGATGGTAAGGGGTGGTGGTGAATATGATCTAAATGTATTAATGTGCATCTATAAAAATGTAATGAAATCCATTATTATGTATAATTAATATATGCTAATAAAAACATTAAATAAAATAGGAATGGCTGGAGAGATGGCTCAGCAGCTAAGAACACTTGCTACTCTTGCAGAAGACCCAAGTTCGTTTCCCAGCACCCATACCCGGAGTCTCACAACTCAACTCCAGGGAATCTGATACTCTCTTCTGGCCTCCTCTAGCACTGCACTCATGTATACAGAAACCCACAGAATTACAGAACAAAAATAAAATCTTAAAAAGTAAATTAAATAGGAAAAAAGAAAAGAAATTTGTTTTGTGCTTTAAATTTCTTGCTTGGATAGGGTTCTGTAAAATAATAGCATCTAAGGATAAGTTGAGTAAAGATCATAGTAAAATTATATGATTTGATGGTATGTGATTTAGATCCAGGTGAGGCCAGGTATGACGGCGTATGCCTTTAATCCTAGCACTCAGAATACAGAGACAGGTGGATCTCTGTGAGTTCAAAACCAGCTTGGTCTACACAGCAAGTTATGGGCCAGCCAGGAATACATAATGAGACCATATCTCAAAATGAATAAGTAAAGAGCCTGGAGAGATGGACCAGCAGTTAGAAATACTAGCTGCTCTTGTAGAGGATTAGGGTTCGGTTCCCAACACCCACATGATGTAACTCCAGTTTCAGGGCATCCAATGACCTCTTCTGACCTCCTCCATGGGTACCAGGTACACACATAGTACACATACGTACATACAGTCAAAATATTTATACACATCAAGTAAAAATAAAATAATCTAAAAACTGACTCTAGATCTAGGTAAAATATTACATAATGAAAATAAATATTTATGATGAGTTATTAAAATTGAACAAATAGGATTATAGTTTCACGTGGATTTATACCCTCTAGTACACAATGCAAAATAAGAATATGAAAATCTTTTTTTTTTCCTGTGACAGGCTCTCATGTAGCCCAGGCTGGTCTTGAATTCGCTATGTAGTCAAGGATGATGAACTTTTGATCTTCCAGTTTCTGTCTCCTAAGTGCTAGAACTGCAGATGTCCCACCATGTTTAATTGTGAGAATGTTGAGATCAAAGTATTAAGACAACCTCTTTCAAGGGAATAATACAGTGTGATATAGAACATGTAACACACCATTTGACTGTGCGAATAGAAAGCTTTTCTTCCTTCCTTCCTTTCTTTTCTTTCTTTTTTTTTTGGGTTTTTTTTTTTGAGACAGGGTCTCTCTGAAGCTTTGGAGCCTGTCCTGGAACTTGCTCTGTAGACCAGGCTGACCTCAAACTCAGAGATCCGCCTGCCTCTGCCTCCCGAGTGCTGCGATTAAAGGTTGTGCCACCATTGCCTGGCTCAACAGAAAGCTTTACAACTGGGAAAATTGTAAGTGAGATAAAGTATTGAACTGTTGTATCTCAAAAGAAAAGCAAAGAAAGACTGTTTAGTCCAGGACAGAAAGTATCATGAGGAGAAAGGAATCTATGGTAGGTATTTGTTTTAAGATTATGATAGCTAAACTAAGGATATAGTCTAATAGTAGAGTGCTTGCTTGTCCAGCCAGCAAGAAGCCCTAGTACCAAAAAACAAACAAACAAGCAAACAAAAAAGCAAGCAAAAAATGAAAAATGAGGTCAGAGGGAGGGCTCAGTGTGTAAAGACACTACTGGCCAACTTGATGACTTGAGCTCCACATGATGGAAGAAGAGAACCAGCTCTTTCAAGTTGTCCTCTGATCTCCATATGTATAAGTGTACCTTGTTACCCTCTTGTGTGCGCACGCTAGCATATACACACACACACATACAAACACACGTGCAGGCTATAGAAAAAACTAGGGAAAAAGCTAAAACAACTGAGATCACTGTGCAAAGGAGGCTGAGGGATACTGATGAGCAGGCAGGAGGGTTTAGGGTTACTCTCCAAAACAGGGAGACAAAAAGAAAAAGTTCAGTTTGGAGACACAGTTTACATCCAGAACCAGTCTAGGGCAGATGGGCCCACTTCAGAATGTTAAAATGAAAAACAGAGGGCGGCCATTATCAAGAGGCTGCTAAAGGGAATACCATATTTCTCCTGTGTAAAGTGTGCGGCCTGATCCAGGTAGGGATCCCCAGCTGCCAACAGGTTCCTAGGACGTTGTTCAGAGAGGAGTACACGTGTATGCATAGTGTGCTCAGGTAAGGGTCTTAGGCTGCCAGGCATATTCCTAGAAAAGGGGCGGTATGTGTATAGCCCAAAGAGTGGGCTTTCAGGCTGCTAAACTTGGCTACCCCTAATGAGGCATACAGGGTAGAGTGAAAAAGAAAATACTTAAATATCAAACATTCAAATGAAACATAAGAGAATTCTTTGATATGGGAGGAACAAATTAATAGTATCTACTATGTTTCCTGTGGTTATAGGTACTTAGGAAAGAACACTGAACAAAAACTTTTTTTTTTGAAGTGGAGTCCTGTGTAGCCCAGATTGGCCTCCAACTCATTATGTAGCCTTGAACCTCTTCTTTCTTCTGCTTTCAAAGTACTGGGTTATAGGTATGCACCATCAAGCCCACTTCAAACTGATTTCATAGCGCAGTTCTGTAGAATCACAGATACCAACCAGCAGGAGAAGACAAGGCTCAAGTGAGCGAGGCTAGCACCTGTAAAGCCAGCTGGTCTACACGAAACCCTATCGCAAGAGAAAAAAGGAGAATGTGAGACAAAGCTAACCACTTCATGGGGCAGTAGTGACACAGTTCATTGTGGTGAAGAGAGATGATGCAGAAGTTAAGAGCCCTTACTGCTTTTGTAGAGGCATTTGGGTTCATTTCCCAGTGCCCATATTAGGCAGCTCACAACCACCTGTAATTCCAATACCAAGGGCACCCTATGCCCTCTGACCTCTACAGGCACCAGTTCATTCTTGATGCACACAAACTCACACAGGCACACACAGAAATACATAAAAGAAAGAATGTTAAAAATATATAGTTTACTATCCCCTATTAAGTACATTTTCATGACTATGATATTATAGTTCTTCAGATGTTTAATTAGGAGCTCTATACCTTGGGAAAGCCTCATTATCCACCTAGTGAGACACAGGACTACTTATGAAGCGACTGTCTCTTTTCTGTCATGTATCCTGTAGGAGTGACCTAAGCCAAGGTGACCCTATTCAGGATCATTTCCTATATAAGAAGACTCTTTTGCAAGTCTGGAAGATGACTGCCAGTCACAGGTAGGTTTCCAATATGAGATTATCTCCAAAACCAAAGGACGCGTTTGGATATGCACACAGAAGGGGATATGTTCATCCTGCAAGTCATGGTTGGAGTGGGGGTGCAGGTCTGTGACTTCAGCTGCTGATGTGCCTGCCCAGCACACGTGATGTCCTAGGTCTCATCTGAACATAGCAAACACTGGCCAGGACCTAGCATGCCTGTCATCCCATCCTTAAGGAGATGGAAGCAAGATGATCACAAGTTGAAGGGCACCCTAGTTTGAGACAGGCCTGAGCTACAAAACAAAACAGAGAGTCCCCAAACTAAGAACAAAGCCATGGATGAGACCTATATCTGTTTTATTAGTCTCTAAGGAGTCATGCTGTGCTATTTGAATTGCCTTTAGGAATTCAGTCCTAATACATGTTCTTCAAATATATGTGCCTCCTTCCCATATGGTGGATCTTCCTTTCCACAGTAATAGGTCCTCAGAGCTGTGGATAAGGCTCCCTTGGTAGAATGCATACATGAAGTTCTAGATTTAACCCCCAGTGTTGCATATACCTGCCAGGTCTGGTGGCACACACCCATCAAGGCAGGAGAAGCAGAAATATACATTCATCCTTAGCGGTATAGCAAGTTTGAGGCTAGCCTGAGCTATGTGACACCCTGCCTCAAAAACAAACAAAAGGTTGGAGAGATAGCTCAGCAAGTAAGAACACTTGCTGCCTTTGCAGAGGACAAGGGTTCAGTTCCCAGCACCCACACAGTGGCTCACAACCATCTCTAACTCAAGTTCCAGGCTTCAGGTGCCCTATCCTAGATCTGTGGGCACTGCACACATGTGATGTACATATTATATACATGGAGGCAAAGCATTCATCCACATAAAATGAAAATAAATACTTTTAAAAGGGAAAGAAAAAAATCAGGGTCTTGGAAACCTTGAGCAAATTTTGAGCCTTTAGCTAAAAGAGATTATGATAATAGTTAAAATATTTTACAGGTTGGATCCCCTCCCCACATTCTTGCTATTTAGGAAAGTCAATGAGAAGTAATATGCTCCTGGGCAGTGGTGGTGTACACCTTTAATCCCAACTCTTGGGAGACAGAGGCAGGCGGATCTCTGTGAGCCACCTTGGTCTACAGAGTGAGTTCCAGGACAGGCTTCAAAGCTACACAGAGAAACCCTGTCTCAAAAAAATATATATAATATGCTGTTTGTTTTTGCTTTGTAGCCTAGCTGGCCTAGTACTAGAACTCCATAAGTAGTTGAGACAGGCCTCCAGCTCTTGGTGACTCTCCTGTCCCAGCTTCCTTAGTGCTATGATCTTATTTACTCTGCCCGTTCTAAGTATTCTTGTCGTTAGCCCATCATTCTCCTTTGGAGTGATTCCCCAGGGTTTCTTTATCCTCTTTGGGTTTATTTCTTAACAGGTTCAGCAATCCATTTCTGAAGCCTGTGTCAGAAAAGCAGGCCCCGGGATACAAGGATGTGGTGAAAAGGTCAATAGGAAAGGGGCCAAGAGCGTGGCTGGTTGCTTTGTTTTTTGAGACAGCATCTCATGCAGCCCAGGCTAACTTTAAACTGGCTAGATAGCTGAGGATGGCCTTGAACTTCTTATCCTCCTGACTCTAATCCCCAAATTCTGGGGTCACAGGCATGTACTGCCATGCCCATTTTTTTGTGGCACTGAAGATTAAACCCCGGGCTTAGAACATGCTGGACAAGCCTCTACCAGCTGTGCGACTAGTCTGATTCATTATTTTCTTTTTGTTCATTTTGTTCTATGGGTTGCAGTTGCTCTGGCTGGTCTCAAATGGTTGGAGCTCACCTTGAATTCCTAATCCTCCTGCTTCCACCTCTGAAGTGCTAGGATTACAGGCCTGAGACACTACACCAGGTCCTCGGTTGCTTTTATATGTGTCTTTTCATTCTTTATTTCCCATCTATTAGACTATCTTATTTCCAGTACTCACAAACTCAAGATACATCCCACAGCAATATAAACCAGCTTGGCTTAAAAAAATTTTTGTGGATATGCTTCCTGTTCCCTGCCCCAACAATACCTAGATTGGTTTTTAACTTGTGGGTTCAAATGATCTTCCAGTTTCTGCTTCTCTCTTAGCTGAGACCACAGATTTTTGAGACAATCTCATGTACCCCATGATGGTCTCAAACTTAGCTGAAGATGATCTTGAACTCTCAAGCCTACTGCCTCTACCTCTTGAGTACTGCAGTTACAGCTGTTATTACTGTTATTTCTTTTGTTTTAAATTTTGTTTGCCATTTATCTCAGTTTAGCTGCTAACTGGAGATATTTCTGCCTCATTCTTCACAGTGCTACAGTTAAATATGTGCACCCATCCCTGGTCCTTCCACATTTGACAATATTTCTTGAAGAAAATTTTAAGAGGGACCCTGTGTTCATTCAGGCAGTTAGTTTTAGACATGCTAAGATAAAGACATTAAAGGAAATTAAAAACATTGGTTGAGTGCAATATTTTGGATGTTGGCATAGTTAATCTAAAATGCTGTCATAATGGAGATGGCTCAGTGGTTAAGAGCACTCAGTTGCTCTGGCAGAGGATTCAGGTTCAGTTCCCTGTACCCACAGAGTGGCTCAAAACCATCTATAACTTTGGAGTTACAATTCCAGGGGGTTTGCCATCTTTTGCCATCCACAGGCATGAGACGTGCACATGTTGTGTATATACCATGTAAGAGAAACACATATACACAAAATAAAAATAAATCCAAAACTTTTTTTAAATGCTGTCATAGCTGGGCGGTGGTGGCACACTTAAGAAGCAAAGGCAGGAGGATCTCTCTGAGTTCAAGGCCAACCTGGTCTATGAGAGCTAGTTCCAAGACAGGTTCCAAAATCTACAGAGAAGGGGGCTGGAGAGATGGCTCAGCAGTTAAGAGCACTGCTTGCTCTTCCAGAGGACCTGTGTTCAATTCCCAGCACACACAAGTGGCTCATAACCATCTGAAACTCCAATTTGTGGGGATCTGATGCCATCTTCTGGCTTCCTAGAACACGAGGTACTACAAATGCAGACAAAACAACCATATACATAAAATAAACCTAAAAATTGTAAACAAAAACTACAGAGAAACCCTGTCACGAAAAACCAAAAAAAAATGCTGCCATAAACAATAGGGTATAAAAGATGGTGAGGTGGCCCTGTCACAAGGATTGACCTTGCAGACGTGAGGGCCTGAGTGTGGGTCCCCAGCACCTAGGTAAGAGATAATACCTGTAATCCCAGTGCTGGGGAGGTGGAGACAGGAGCATCCCCAGGGTTTGCTGGCTAGCCAGGCTAGCTGAAATGAGGAGCTGTAGGTTCAGTGAGAGAGAATAAAAAATAATGCAGAGAACAATTGAAGAGGACACCTGACATCAATCTGTAGCCTTCATGTAAACATGCAGGTACACACACACACACACACACACGCCACACATGCATGCACACATATACATACTTACCACACATGCATGCACACATGCATATACACAACACACATGAACACACACACATACATACACACATTTGTGCTGCTATAATAAAATGCCACAAGAATTTATGAATAACGGAAACTTATTTCTCATGGGCTTGCAACCTAGAAAGTCTAAGATCAAAGTTCCTACAGACTTGGTGTATGGAAGGACTAGTCTCTTCCTCATTTTTTATGATATATTTTAAATTCACATTTATTTTATTGAAGAGGAGGGTACATGTCACTGTGTGTGTGTAGGTCAGAGGACAGTTTGTCAATTTGTGATGTTATGTATGTGGATGTGTTACCTGCATTTATGTTTGTGTACTACATGTGTGCCTGGTGCCTGCAGGAGGCCAGAAGAGGCTGTTGGATCCTCTGGAAGAACAGAGTGTTCTTTTTTTTGTTTTTGTTTTTTTCTTGTTTTTTTGAGACAGGGTTTCTCTGCGTCACAGCTCTGGCTGTCCTGGAACTCGCTCTGTAGGCCAGGCTAGTCTCGAACTCACAGAGATTCTCCTGCCTCTGCCTCCCAAGTGCTGGGATTGAAGGTGTGCACCACCACTGCCCAGGGCAGTCAATGCCCTTAATGACTGTGCTAAATCCCCAGTCCCAGAGTGCACTCAGGGATTGAACTCAGGTCGTAAGTTTTGCAGCCCTAGTGTCTGCTTCTAAGATGGCCCTTGTTGCTGGGCCTCTCCACAGGAATGCGTGCTTCTACAAACATGTATGGGGAAAAGGCAAGAAACACCTGTCCATCTGCAGCTCAAGCACACTGATCCCAATTCATGAATATGAAGCCTTTTCTTAAATCACCTCCTAAAGGCCACACCTCATTACTGTTTTGTTGGGGATCAAGTGTCAATGTTAATTTTATTATTTTTATTGGCAGAACTGAGAATATTTTGAAATGTTCAAGTCCACTAGAATTTTTTGATAGGCTTATAAGAGCATCCACCCACTGAACTCTTTTTTGGGGTATTTTTTCCTTTGACCTCAAGAGCTTAATTAGAAAGTGATGAACCCAGGATCTGACTTAGATACTTTGGGAGCTGTTGAAGTGACTGGGGTCACTGTCTGAGGTCCCTCTTAGGTGGCTTCTAAAGTCTTGGCATATGATCAGATGTTTTGTCCTCAGAGAAACTGTTACAGAAACTCCTCATGGTTGCCACACATCCTTGGAAGTCTGGGGAGTTCTGCCAGAGTTGCCACGTGCTACCAAGGAAGTAAGGGTCCCTCTTGGGGTCCTTAGTCTCCTTAATAAGGAATTTCAGAAAGGGCTCAAGCAGAAGCTTGACAATTTTATAAGAGTTTAAAAGAAAAAGTCAGGCTGGAGAGATGGCTCAGCAGTTAAGAGCACTGGCTGCACTTCCAGAGGACCTGGGTTCAATTCCCAGCACCCACATGGCAGCTCACAACTGCCTGTAGCTTCAGCTCCCTGGAAGCTGACACCTTTACACCAATGCACATAAAATAAGGTTAAAATAAATTATAAAAGAAAAAGTCATAGGACAAGTAAGCTGGAAATACTGACACTTTTCCAGAGAAGAACGGAGAAGAGAGAAGAGGGCCATGTCTTCTGAGTTCGTGGAGGTCAGCTACACAGCAGACAAGCAGCTATGGGTGGGGAGTAGAGCCTTTGAGGAAGACAGAAGCCCCAAGTTTCAGGAAGGCAAGCTTACAAAAGAGGTCAAGGACTGCAGAGGTGGCTCAGCAGGTACAAGGGCAGAGGACCCAAGTTTGGCTTCCAGCACCCATGTTGGCTGCCTCACAACTGCTTGTAACTGCAGCTCCCGGGGATCAGAGGCCTTCTGCTGGCCTTTCTGGGCATCTGTGCTCACACGTGCACAAACGCCCACCCCTGTCCCACTTGTACACATTACTTAAAACTAAAAATAAACCTTTAAAAATATAGAGAGCCAGGCCTCGTGTGTGTGCTTTTCCTTCAGCACTTGGGAGGCAGAGGCAGACTGATCTCTGTGAGTTTGAGGCCAGCCTGGTCTACTGAGCAAAACCTGTCTCAAAAATAAATACATAAAACTGAGGTAGCAAAAGATATTTTTTTCTGAGTAATTCAGACACGCTGACAGGCTTATGAATCTGTATGGCTGAAGCTCCAAGCAGGAGGTGGCTGTTATCAAACTATGACAGACTAATTCCTTCATCTTAACTGAAGAAAAGAAGGTTCCCAGTTAAATCTGTGATGTTTGAGGGAGAAATAACTGGATCTCTCAGGTTTCCTCTGAGCCCCACAAGCTCGTTGTGGTATACACACCAGCACACATGCCTGTGTGCATACAGTATATAAATAAGTGGATAGGCTGTTCTGAATTGGAATCTAGACCATGAGACTTTGAACAAGTACTTAAACTTTTTCTTTTTGTTTTGTCTTTTGTTTGTTTGGTTGGCTTTTTAAAAAGACAGGGTTTCTTTGTGAAACAGTCTTGGGTATCCTAGAACTTACTCTGTAGACAAGACTGGCTTTGAACTCACAGAGATCCGTCTGCCTGTCTCCTGAGTGCTGGGATTAAGGGAAAGTGCCACTACCCCCCGCCTGACTTTTTATTTCTGTTTGTCAGCAGTCACTGTTTATTAATTGACCAGATTGCAAAAATATTATTGTAAATAACTTAATTTGTCTTTCTAATAAACCCATAGATCTTGTTTTTCCCTTCGCTGTACATCATGGAGAAGATCATTTGAAGGGCCACAGAAACTTACTTCCTTGAAGCATTTTCAAACAGGATATATTTCATGAATCTTATCTGTCCAAGCCTACGATGCCAAGCTTATCGACAGGTGGAACCACCTTTTATCTGTCAAGGCAATTTACTTCTTACTGATTTTGTTGTAATGGTGCTTGTAGGTTAATTCACTTATTGACTTCAGGTTCAGGTACCCACCATGTAATATATGGAACCACAATCTCCAGCATGTTAATTGAAGCCTTGATAAGCTTCATGAAGGTGTTCTTAAGGTCTGAAGAAGACAAGCTGGAGAGATGGATCAGTGGTTACTAATATTTGTTGCTTTTACAGAAGACCCTGTTCCCAGCACCCAAATCGTGGCTCACAACCATCCATAACTCCAGTTCCGAGTATTTGATATCCTCTTCTGAGGCACACACATGGTGCACAGACATACATGCTGGCAAAACACTCATACACATAATATACAAATAAATAAATCATTTAAAAAAATATCTAGGGTGCTGGAGAGGCAGCTTAGTGGTTAAGAGAACTAGCTGTTCTCCTAGAGGACCCGAGTTCAATTCTCAGCATCCATATGACAGCTCACAGCTGTAACTCCAAGATCTGATCCCTCACACAGACATACATGCATACCAATGTACATAAACTAAAAATAAATATTATTTTTTTTAAAAAAGATCTAGTTGGTTATAGTGGCACAGGCATTTAATCCCAACACTAGAGGCAGAGACAGGTGGATTTCTGTGAGTTTAACCCAGCTTGTTATACATAGTGAATTCCAGGATAGCTGGAGCTATATAGTAAGACCCTGTCTCAAAAAAAAAAAAAAATTCTGGTGATGGCAAAGAGGCTGCAATACCTTACAGATCATTGGGTTTATGATCTGTCAAAAAAACCCATTTGTCAGAGTTACATTTATTTATTTAGATTATACAATCTATGTATGTATATGTGTGGGCATGTACTCTGTCTGAGGCATGCATGTTTCATCAGAGAACAACTTCTGGGAGTTAGTTCTCTCCTTTTACAGTGTGGGTCTTGGACATTGAACTCAGGCCATCAGCTCTGATGGCAAACCCTTCCACACACTAAGCCATTTTTCTGACCCTTTTAGTTACCTTCCTATTGCTGTGATAAAATACCCTGGATAATATCGAAAGCAACTTAAAAGATAAAGGGCTTGTTTCTGCTTTCAGTTTCAGATGTTCATAGCCCATTGTGAAATGGAAGAGGAACAAAAAGCTGGGTGCTCACATTGTGTCTACACTTAAGAAGCAGAGAGGGAGCTGGGTGGTGGTGGTGCACGCCTTTGATCCCAGCACTTGGGAGGCAGAGGCAGGGGGATCTCTGTGAGTTCGAGGTCAGCCTGGTCTACAGAGCTAGTTCCAGGACCGGCTCCAAAGATACAGAGAAACTCTGTCTTGAAAAAACAAAACACAACAAAAGAAACAGAGAGGGGACAGGTAATAGCACAGGTTGTAAAGCCCCAAAGCCTATACTTCCTCCAATGGGGTTCATTGTTCTAAAAGTTCTATAACTTTTAGAATAACGGTGCTGGTGCACACCTTTAATCCCAGCACTTGGGCAGCAAAGGCAGGCAGATCTCTGTGAGTTCAAGGACAACCTGGTTTACAGAGTGAGTTCCAGGGCAGCCAGATCTACACAGAGAGACCTTGTCTCAAAAAAACACCCCCCAAAAAAAGTTCCATAATTTTTCCAAGCAGTGCCACCATTCAGTTCCTGTTCCCATAAATTCATGGGGCTTAGTTTATCCTTCTAATAAATCTGTCAATCTGAATACATTCAGTCCAACTTCAGAAATCCCCATAGTCCTTAACAGTATCAATATTTCAAAAGTTCAAAAATCCCCATCTAAAATATCTAAAGCTCAGGACCATCTCTTTTCTAATTTGTTTGTTTGTTTGAGACAGAGTTTTACTGTGTGGCTCTAACCAGCTTGGAACTTGCTATATAGTCTAGGCTGGTCTTGAACTCTAGAGATCTGATTGTCTCTGCCTCCTGAGTTCTAAGATTAAAAGTATGTGCGCCACACCTAGTTTTTAATTTTTTAAATTATTTATTAATTATTTATACAGTGTTTGCTCTGCAGGCCAGAAGAGGGAACCATATCAAATTACAGATGGTTGTGAGCCACCATATGGTTGCTGGGAATTGAACTCAGGTCCTCTGGAAAAGCAGCCAGTGCTCTTAACCTCTGAGCCATCTCTCCAGCTCCCCCCCTTTTTTTAAAAAAAAAAAGGTTTAAGTTTTTAATTTTTTAAAATGTTATTATTATTATCATTGCTATTATGTGTGTGTGTGCTACAGGAACTCAGTGCACAACTTTCAGCAGCCCATCCTCTCCTTCCACCATGGGCTCCAGGAAATGAACTCGGGGTGTCGGGCCTGCACAGCAAGTTTGTTCATTTACCTGTTGAGCCATCTTGTCAAGCCCCTCTCCTAATTGTGACCCCGGTAAATAAAAAACGAATCATAGGGCTTAACGCTGCTGCATCGTGGGAGGCTCATGGCGGGCATGGCGCTGGCGCGGGCCTGGAAGCAAATGTCCTGGTTCTACTACCAGTACCTTCTGGTCACGGCACTCTACATGCTGGAACCCTGGGAGCGGACCGTGTTCAGTATCCTGTGTTGCTTGGCATGGCCGGGGCTTGGAGGGGCGCACGCTGGGTGTGTGTGTGGGTGTCTTGGGGCCCAGGGAGGTGGAACTGCGGAGATCGGGGTGTAGGGCGAAGTTCCCCTGCCCAAGGTGGAGGCGTCCTGATTTCTGCAGGCAATCTGGAAAGCGACGTCTACCCTGGTGCTTCCATGTCTCGCTTCGACCGCGCCTGCCTTTGCTTCAGTCCCCTGGTAGGAGGCAGGGATGCTGCTGGTGGAGCAAATCGCTCCGGGGTTGGGCGTCTTTGACCCTTTAGCTATTTCTGATTTGATTGGCTTTCCGAGCGATAGAAACTCTAACCAGTTCACCAGGTTGTGAGTACGTGGTCTTAACACTCCCATACAGTTTTGGGAAGCAGTTTATAAGTTACTGGCAGGCCTTTTGTTGGTCTTCAAGATGGCAGTTTAAAAAGTGTGTTTCATTTATGACTTCTTTGCACAGTGAGTACAAGCTGTGCCCGGGACAGATTTGTGGTTAGTTGTAGATGGGGTTTCAAACTGTGCTTTGCTGTGTAGTTTATAGTTAAGAACTGTTGAGTGATGATTTTGTTGAGCACTTTGTGTATACCGTACCTAATTTTGTCAGCTTCAATGAGTAGCTCAAGGTTGTGAAGTCTGTGATATTTGTTGTCTCCTAAAGCCTGTGTTGATATCCTAGGATATTATTCGTGTGGACTAAATACTAACAGTGCATTCTTTCTCCTATTCACCTCTCCTTAATATAAACTGAATGATTTCACAATCACATGCTTATTTCATCCAGGCCCAGCTTTCCGGTGTGGTTTAGCTTCCTTAGGGACAACTTCACACATTGCATTATTGCATTCTGATGACTGAGGTAGCGCTCACTCCAAGCTTAGCAAGGGTGCTGGTGTTGAAGCAGCATGAGGTTGTTTGGACCTGGCTCTTGAAAAATGTACCTGCTTGCAAGACATTTTATGTATTACCACTGGCATTTCTTTCCTAACGTAGAATTTAATAACCAGAATTCTTATTTGGGGCTTTGGAATATAAAGTCTGCTGATTTCCTGCTTTGTTTGTTTATAGCTTCAGTTTGGTCTTTGGATTTTATAGGTCAGGTAAAAATGTACATTTAAACGCATGAAACTTCTCAGTAGTAGTAGGTCATCTTGGCTGAAAATTGGTTTAGTACAATTGAGCAATGTTGGTAAAGCCTCATAAAACAACAGTAATGAGGGCTGGAGAGATGGCTCAGAGGTTAAGAGCATTGCCTGTTTTTCCAAAGGTCCTGAGTTCAATTCCCAGCAACCACATGGTGGCTCACANNNCCAGCAACCACATGGTGGCTCACAACCATCTGTAATGGGGTCTGGTGCCCTCTGGCTTGCAGGCATACACGCAGACAGAATATTGTATACATAATAAATAAATAAATATAAAAAAACCAACAGTAATGAAAACCAATTGTGGCTGAATCAAGCTCAGGAGGCTGAATCAAGAGGGCTGCTGGGAGTTCAAGGTGGCCTGGGCAACGTAATACATAGCCAGTACCAGGCAAACCAGGGTTACATAGCAAAGCTCGGAAGGGAGGGAGGAGGGATGAAAGGAGGAAAAGAAACAGTGTTGGGGTAAAGTTTGAAACTCTTTAAGTCAGAGGTTGGTGGTGTAGCTTAGGTAGGTCTATATACTTCGAAACATTTGTTGATTTATGGCTAAATGCTACAATGGCAGCAGTGTTAAGATTTTTCTGTGCTATATTGTAATAGAAATAGTTCTGAAGATGGAGAGAGAAATAAAGATGGGAAATCTAAGGCTTCAGTAGATTTTGGTTTTGATGTTTTTGAGTAATTGGATCTAGCTATGCAACCAAGCTTGCCTATGTTGCCCAAACTTGCCTCAAACTTAAAGTAATCCTCCTGATTAGCCTCTTGAATGTTGGTAGGTGTGGGTCACCATGCCTACTGCTGTGTATTTTCTACCACTTTCCGACTTTCCCTCGGTAGGAATGGATGTGGTTTCCTGTTACCAGGGAGAGCTAAGTGGGTGAAATAGGTTAGTGAACCTTATCCGAAAACAACAGCAACAGCATCATCCTATGAGACCGTGTACTGTAGTGGCCTTAGTCATTCGGTGTATGTTAACTCTCTCCAAAGGGGGAAAAAAGAGGTGAATGATGTATTCCCTTGCTCATTTATGTTGACATAAAAGTCTTGTATAGTAAATGTAGATAACTAGAAAGAATTTATTTGTACATACATTTTAATACTTTGGTTAAAATAATTTTAATAAAAGTTAGTTTTTTGTTACTTTTGTAATTGTATACTTTTGTTAAAATGATTTTTTAAGAAATATTTATTTAACTTTATTTTATGTGCATTTAGTATGAAGGTGTCAGATTCCCTGGAACTGGAGTTATAGACAGTTGTAAGCTGCCATGTGGGTGCTGGGAATTGAACCCTGGTCCTCTGGAAGAACAGCTAGTGCTCTTAACCACGGAGCCATCTCTCCATCCCCTAAAATGATTTTCTTATACAATTCATAGAAAATATTCATTGTGAACTGGCAAAACCAGTCTGCATTGTGAAGCCAATAGAAAAAAGTATCAGTTTTAGTTTGTATCAGAAAAAAAGCTGGCTTTTTTTTTTCTTGTTGAAATAATTGCGTGCGTGGCTGGATGTGGTGGAGCACGCCTGCAACCCTAGTACTCGAAGGAGCTCAGGAGCATCATAAACTCAGGGCTAGCTAGCTTCAGCTGCATGGTGAGCTTGAGGCCAGCCTTGGCTTCATGAAACTCTGTGTCCCCAAAATCACAAAACCAGACAAAACAACAAAAAAATTGTGTTAAAATAGGCACTCCTGTCTCCTTTGGAAGAATAAATAGGCTTGGTGCTGTCTGTTATCTGAATGAAAATAAAACCAGAGTTATTATTCCTTCCTTTGTTGTGTTAGAGGTTCTTTGTGCCGCCCCCCTGCACCCTTCCCCCCAAGTGTCCTGTCCTGAGATTGAGGAAGACTTGAGAGCATGAGGATGGGGATGGGAAGGCCTGGTAGCCCAGGGGCAGTTCTCATCCTGATCCTTGTTAGAAGACCAGAAGTAGATCTCTAGCCGGGTTCTTGTAAACTGCCCTAACTTCCTGGGAGATGTTTCCTTACTTCCAGTTTCTGAGCTTTGGTTTGTTTTGCACTGTGTTTGTATTGAGAATGTTAGAATAACCTAACCGTTGTCTGTGCTCTTTAGGCTCTTAAATAATGTTTTTTTCAGTAACTTTTAGGAAAGGTGTGAGATAATGAAGACTATGCTTAATGAAGGCCTGGGAAAGTCCTAAGTGGGACTGACCCCGGTCTGTGTTCCACAGTACTTCAGCTTGTGAAACTAGCCATTTGTTACAATTTGTTAATGGCAATGGCTGAGGGCCTCCTTAAACCTTGATGTGATGTTTACGGCTATTCTGAGATAAACTAAGTTCTTTTCTTTTTTCTATTTTTGGTTTTCCAAGATAGTTTTCTCAAAAAACCCCCCAATAAGCTCAAAGTGTTCATATTTAATAATTAAAAACTGGGTTTCATAGCTACCAGACAGAGTATATGTTGGAATGCTTAAAATAGTTAATAGAGTGTTTGAAAGGATATTTATACTAGATGGTTATCAGTAGAAGTTTCACTCATAAATTTTGAGCAGTATGTTTTATGTATGTTCTGGACAATCCCCAAATAGTAGGGTTTCTTGGAAAGCAATATTTCAGCAGGCCACTGGGATGCTGTGCAACTTATTGAGCAAGCCCTAACAGAAACAGTCATTGTCATCTTGGGGGACAACTTGATTAGCCCAGGTAGACAGCTCAGAGTGGCTGGAAGCTGCCCCAGGGCTCGTCAGAAATGCATGGATAGTGTTCCATGAACATAACTCGTTGTCAGGTTTCTGAGGCCACCACAGATGCTTTATGGGACACAGGGCCGCTAGCTAGCATCAGCTGAGAGCTGGGCCAGTCTAGAGATATATCTCTGGAGGCTGCTCTGCTGCAGATGCTAATTTTTAATTTTCTTAAAATAGAATTCAAAGGGCTTCTCTGCCTGTGCAGCAGCTGAGCTGAGAGACGTTTTCATGTTGACAGTTGTCCGTCGCTGCCCTCTCATGTGGCCTTCCTACCAGCCTCATATGAGGGGCTGGAGAGATGGCTCAGCAGTTAAGAGCACATGCTACTCTCACAAGGACAAAGGTTCAGTTTTTAGCATCCACATGGTGGCTCGCTCCTGTGTGTAACTCCAGTTCCAATGTCTGACTGCTGCCCTCCAAAAGAGAGGAAGAGAGGAAGGAAGGCAGGCAGGCTGGTAGGTCTCATGTGAGTAATATAGAACCAGTTGCATCAGAGCTAACTGGTGTTCTAGAAATAGAGACTGAAGAAAACCCTGGGAAGGAAAGCACACACACACACACACACACACACACACACACACACACACACACACANCACACACACACACACACACACACACACACACACACACACACACACACACCCTTCCCCCTAGTACTGAGGCTTTAAATCTTTGTGAAGGCAATAGACTAGTGAAAATATACATCTGTTTGTAAACGTTTACCTGGAATCAGAGCTCCAGATTTCAGGGTTTAGTTTAGGGTGAGGATTGTTTTCAGGGCATGCCCAGTGTTCATTCAGCAGCATGATTTTTCTTTTTTCTTAAAACTGTGTGTGTGTTTGTTAGAGAGAGAGAGAGAGAGAGAGACAGACAGACAGACAGACAGACAGACAGACAGAGAGAGAAAACAGTCCAGGGAATGGGTTTTTACTTCAGCACACTAGCATCTGGTGCTGATAGGATTTTCTGTCATCTGACATGACTGATCAGGTCACCTACATGAGGCTGTAACAGTATCAGATGTCATAGAAGTATTTGCTGCCATATAAGACAGCCAGAAAAGTATCAAGATACAAGTTGATACATTTGAGAAAAATATAGTTTCTTGACATTTCTTGTGGGATAATCTCCAGCTATTTGAAGTCAAGAGGAAAAGTAAGGATTTCTTGTTTGGAGCTCAACTTTGTAGCTGGCAACTGCCTTTTTTTTGTTATTGTTTGTCTTTTTTTTTTTTAAAGCAGGGTGTTAACAGCTCCAGCTGTCCTGGAACTCACTTTGTTGACCAGGCTGGCTTCAAAGTCACAGCACTCCACCTGCCTCTGTCTCCCAAGTGCTGAGATTACAGGCGTGTGCCATCACCAGGCTATGGCAACTTCTTTCGTATAGGGCTTTGCCTTTCACTAAATATTCTCTGCTAAGAACCAAATGTTTTCCCTCACTTCCCAGATGGTTCTTTAAAATAAGTTGTATTTATCAAACTTTTGGATACTTTTAAGGGAAAACAACTTTTTATAATTGGTTTTACAAAGGACTTTGTCTCACGCCTTTGATCGCAGCATTTGGGAGGCAGAGGCTTGCGGATTTCTGTGAGTTCTAGGCCAGGTCTACATAGCGAGTTCCAGACAGTCATGGCTACAGAGAGACCCTGTTTCAAAAAATAAAGAAAAAAAATAGAAAAAGAAAAGAGAGGTGGATTGCTTTAAAAGCTTTCTGACTCAAGCAGTGGAATCAGGCTTAAAGCATAGTGTGTGCTATATGGTAGTGAAGCCGAGTGAGCGAGCACCCTTCCCCCATAGCGATCCTGACTTTGCTGGTCTTGGTTTGGTTCTGACAAATAGTGTTTGTCTTTAAAGTATTTCCTCCCTTTGTTATGGTTCTTTTTTTTTTTTAGTTGCTGGAATAAGTGCTGGGTTAGCCTGTTTTTTTTTTCTTTTTAAAATCCTTTCACTGAAATCTTATTAGCTCATCATTAGTTGGTTAATCTCTCTTAAAGAAACAACAGGCGACCTACAAATACATAGTTTTATATCCATTTGAGTTTTGTTGTTGTTTGTTTTGAGAGAGAGTCTCACTGTATATCATTGGGTATCCTGGAACTAGCTATATAGACCAGAAGTTGAATGAAATTTATGCCCTGGCAATGCTGAAGCATGCATGGGCAGCCCGTATATGGCGGTCCTGCTGAACTTGTCCATATTGAGTTTCATGGTCTAAGCTGATGAGGACGGCTGTATGTAGCCTCTAATTCACAGATCCACCTGCTGCAGCCTCCTGAGTGCTGGGATTAAAGGTGCTTAACCGCCATGCCTGGTTCTATTTGCTTTATCCACGAATGCAATATGATGTTTATGTTACAGCTTGGCTATAAATGACCAGTTTTTCATCAGCGCTTGTACAAACATTTGTCTTCAGGGCCTGCATTCATTCTGGCACATGGCTGCTGGTTCTGGAGTGATTTGTGGGGTAGCTCTGTTATGGTGTCCTGCAGCTGGGAGCAGAGGATCAGCAAGGTCTGGCCCTGCCCACAAGCACTTCAAATTCAGTGGCAGAGACCAGCTTTCCACTTCTAGCTTTTTAGGTTTTGGGGGTTATATTCAAGTCAGAAGAGGCCTCTTACTATGTAACTCTGACTTCTATATAACTACAAAAACTTATAAGAAATTACAAAAGTTTGGATATATATATATA
>LOEQ01008860.1:36450-49259 GCA_001685075.1 Bramus lutescens
AGAAGAGGGCACCAGATCTCATTACAGATGGTTGTGAGCCACCATGTGGGTGCTTGGAATTGAACTCAGGTCCTCTGGAAGAGCAATCAGTGCTCTTAACCATCTCTCCAGCCCCCCAGGACAAGATTCTTTTTGAAGTATTTTTTTTAATCCCAAGGCTTCAAGCAATATATAAACTTTCAGTATTTATCATCAGTTAGCTTGGAATGATAAGTATATGTAACTACTTTGGGTTTTTTTGTTTGTTTGGTTTTGGTTTTTCGAGACAGGGTTTCTCTGTAGCTTTAGAGCCTGTTCTGGAACTAGCTCTTGTAGACCAGGCTGGCCTTGAACTCACACCTGCCTCTGTCTCCCGAATGATGGGATTAAAGGCATGTGCCACTACCACCCACCTACTCTGGTTGAAATAGTTAAAAGTTGGGTGTTGTTATGTGAGCCGTACTCATACCTAAAATTGAATAAGAACATTTAGCTTAGAATTTGTTCAATTAATGCCCATGTTTGCCCATTAAGAACTGCTGACAAGTGGGTGTCTCATGTTCATCTGTCCCCCTAGTGACCTGAAAATAGTAGGTGAGAATCGACTTTTTGACAGGGACCCAGATTGCCTACCTGGCGGTCTTCTCAGGAATCTTTAATTATCCTCATTCTTTGCTGAAATCCAGTAAGCTGATGATTGGCACAAACACTGACCTCATGCAAGGTATGTTTACCCTCATAGGAAATCAAGATGAGGTTTAAGGAGAAAGGAGTGTATGCGTTGAGAAGTGTTCAATGAAATACATTCTCACCAACTGGTCAAAGTGTCTGGGCTATCTGTCAGTAAATGACAAATGGGGAGGTCATTCCATTTTTTCACTTAAAGATTCATCAGACAGTTCTCCATGCCTGCTTGCCTCTCTGTCTGTCTAGCAGGGAGAGGTACTGACTGTCTTCAGACTGTAGTGTTTTCAGAGGTAAATAGGGAAGATGGAGAAATAACCAGTGTCTCCCACCAGGGCAAAGGGCAGGTTTGCTCAGAGCTTTGGAGGATAAAAGTATCTCCTTTGGTGCAAACCTTCATGAAAGTTGTAGAAGAGAGCCCTGAGCTGCATGCCACTTGCTGTAGTATAGATATCATCTGGCTATTTGCGTGGCCCAGTGGGAACTGAGGCTTGGGAACCAGAACAAGAAAATCTTAATGCTTTGGAAGCAGCTATAGCAAAGCCATTTGTGTCTAACTTCAGGCCCTTGTGTTTTCTGCCAGCATCAGGCTAATGTATTAGCTTGCAGATGAGCAAACTCTCAGCTGCTTCCCAGTTCTCATCAGCTTTGTTAAGGAGAATGGGATGTTGTTGACAGATGGAGGAAGGTAATGGCGCCACAAGTCAGACTTGGAGATGAGACAACTCTCAAAGATCTAGTAGTAAATTCTAAGTATTGGGGTAGGAGTTAGGGAATGGAATCCCCCACTACCCTACTGGTTAATTAATGATTAGGGGCCGTGTGTGTGAAAAGTAGGAAACACACACACGGCCCTAAATGGTACCTTGATTGTTGCTTATTTGTCCCAACACACATGAAAGAGGGATTTAGGACAGTCTGATAGCGGACTTCACAGACCTGAATTCAGGGCAGTATGACTGACAGCAATCATGTTAGTGGTAAGGAAGATGCTTTGGGGGTTCTGCAGAACCTGGGAGCTCATGTAGGTGGCCATTTGAAGCTGAAAGATGGCCAAACCTGAATTCCTTGAAAGAGCTGTTCTTTTCTCTCCAAGTCTTTGCCATCCCTTCTCATTTCTTTCTCTGACCTGGGCTTTATTGAGAAAGATGATTAAGGATGAGACCTAAGCTCAGTATTTTTGCAGAGAGGAGGGATTTTTATAATTTTATTGTTACTACAGCCACCCGAGGCAGTTGCTCTCCCTTTGGGAGGTAGGCACCTTGGTCCACCTGGTGGCATTCAAGTTATATTTGCTGTGAAGAAGGAAAGTGAATGTGCCCTTGTTGTCTGGGGGGTCTTTTTGCATGGGGGGGGAACTTTTATTTAGTGTAGGATTGTAGTTTCCTCATGAATGTGTGATTGGTATTTGTGTGTCTAGACTTTGAATGCTTGTTAAGTGAAGAAGTGATTCTAATGATTAGACATACAGAAAGAGGCATTAGTACCTTTGGGTCCCAACAACCCAATGACTCCTTTGAGATCTAAGTCTTAATAGTTCTAGCCCACTAGTCTGGCAAAAAGAGGCATTGTCTGCCTGGAGGCTATGGAGATTCCTTGTCCCTTCTGAAAAACTACTCTACTCTGGACTGATCCTGGACGCCTGATGGCTCTGACATGATATCTTCACCTTGGGATGTGTCACCTGGACAAGGTAGGAAGCGCCAAACACATCGTTGTCAAGTGGAAATGTCCTGTTAGAGAATGCAACTGACTGGCTTCATCAGCATCTCCAGTTTACAAGAACCATGGCTGTTGTCCTTCACCGCTTCCTCTGCTGCCTGCAGCACAACCATTGGTTAGTGAGGAGCCCCATTCAGAGACTGAGTCCATGCCTGGGCCTGGCTCACTGCTAATCTGGAAGCTTAACCCTGATGGTATCCCTTGACCTGTGGCTACTATTTCGCATCGGTTTCAGCTCTACAGCACCAAGTGGAGATAGCTCCTTTGAGCTGTCTGTGTAGAACTCAGGGCTGTTACCATAGCCCTGGCAGGTGGTCTTTTGGCTAAAGATAAATTTAGGTTTTTACTCATTTCTGGGCTTGATCCAATGGTATAAAAGTTTAGTTTTTTGAAGAAAACTGGACTGGTAGATTAATGACATTCCTCACTGGGGCCACAATGCAATAACAAAGCTCATTAAACTAGCTGGGTCGTTCATGTAGATATCCAGGAGGGCAAGCCTTCTGGTGTCACAGTGCCAATCAAGATACCACTCAGATCACTATCAGCATTGCTCAGGTGCCTCATTTTGCTGTACCTGGCAACAGCCACCATGGCAACAGCTGCCATCACAGATGTACCAGGATCGTGTTTGTGGTGCATTGGTGACTACCAGGCAGACTTGAGAAATGTCAATGAAGAGGTCACACAGTGAGCTGTCACCTCTGCTTCCTCTCCTAGGGCCTCGCTGGTGTCGAAACCTTTTCAGATTACAGCTTTGCTGATCCAGACTGACCAGCAGATTCCAGCCACACTCTTAAAAAGTCCTTGCAATGAGTCTGTGTCAAGGTTTTGACTTTCTGGGTCATTCACAGCTTGGTAATTATATAGATTTTGTTCTTGCCACAAAGGGCTCAACAGAGTGCTCATCCCAGTACTCAGTGGGAAGTTCACACTCCCCTACCAGCCAGAAGCACCTGATCATTTGGCATGGGCTCTTTAAAAGTTAGTTCAAGTTGGGTTGTGGCACATGCCTGTAGTCCCAGCACTTGGAAGGTGGAGGTAGAAGGATCAGAGCTCAAGGTTATCTTCAGCCACGTAGTTTGAGGTCAGCTTGAGATATGGATCTGTTTCAAAAAAATAAAACCTGGCTGGAGAGATGACTTGGGGGGCAAAGGTGCTTGCCACCAAGCTTTTCAACTTGAGTTCCATCTCTGGAACCTATATTGTATAACCTACTCCCATAGATTGCCCTTTGACCTCTACATGGGCACAATATCTTCTCCCCTTCATCAGACAAGTGTAAAAGAAACTAAAACAAATAAAGATTCAGAACAAAACCGCAAGAAGCCAAAAGTCAGCCAAATGGATTTCTGACTCTAGATCCCTCATCTCTTCCTGGTACGTTAACAGTAGGGTCCCTAAAGAACCTCAGAGAGAGATCACCTCGGCTACTTCCTGCTTACTGTTCAGGAAGGCCTATTGCTATTTTAAAAATTGGGGTCTCCCCTGACATTTCCTGGGCACCATGCTTTTCTGTATCATAATGGCAGTCTGGGCCAGTGCAGGATAGGAATTTCACACTAATTCTGGCTCTTTGGCCTGCATCTTTGCTGAACTTGTGTGACCCTGAGGTCAGCGAACACTTGGGTTGGGTACAGTGCCCATGAGAACTAACCCACACAGGCTGAAGTGGATGACATGACAAACTTCTGTTAGTTAAAAAATGTCACAGGCCAGTCTCAGAAAGACAAATAATGTGCTTTCTCGTACTTATGTTTTCTCAAGTTTACATAGATACTTAAGAGGACACAAAAATAGAAATAAAATCACCCAGAGAGTCAAAGAGTTCTTACTAATGGGAGGTAGAAGGGTACAGTCATTATATTATGATATATATGTGTTTGGAAATGTAAAAACAGTTATCCTTTCTGTACCTGGTTCTCTTTGTATTTAAAATTTTATTACTGTATTTTAAAGGCCAGATCATGGTAATTAATTATCTTTAGTCTCAAGCTTCTTTCTCAACCTCACCATTTCTTTCTTTTCCCCTTTTCTTCTTACATTTTTTATTATTTAAAATAATTTTAATTTAAGTATATTTTGGTCATACTCTTCCCTCCCCCAAGTTCTTCCAGAGTCTTTCCCCCTCCCTACTTTAAGTTCTTCCTCAAAACCCCCCCAACCCAATATAACAGCAAAACTCCCCCAAATCAAGAAAACAAAATAAAACACCTTAACAGAAAACAAAAACAAACTACTCCTGAACTTGAGGCCCGCCTTGGCATAATTGGTATACTCAGTGTCACTCCACTGGAGAAAAGTGATTTGTTAACCTCTGCCCTAGTGGCTAGGTTTACATTCATTCATTAATTTAAAAAATTTAACAATAAAATGTAATTAGATAAAACAAAAACCATCATGCTAAAGCTGGACAGGACAAACCAACAGAAAGAGTCCAAGAGAAGACATAAGAATCAGAGACCCTCTCATTTATATACTCAAAAATCACATAAAAAAAAACCCAGTAAACTGGAAGCCATAATTTTCCAGACCTGTGCAGGCCCGGTGCTTACTGCCTCAGTCTCTGAGTTCATATGAGCTTTGATTATCTTGAGTTAGAGGCCTTGTTCTCTTGCTGTCCACCATTTCCTCTTACACTCTGCCTCTTCTATGGGATTTCCTGAGCTCTGAGGGGAGGGATTTGATGGAGACATCCTACTTAGAGCTAGCCGTGTATTTGAAGGTCTCTCTCTTTTTACATAATGTCTGGTTGTGGGGCTCTATATTTGCTTATATCTATTACAGAAACAAGCTTCTCTGATGATGGCTGAATAATGCATCGTTCTACGAGTATAGTAGAATATCATTAGGAATCATTTCTCACTACATTATTTATGATTTTTCTTTTTACCTTAGGCCCCTGGGATATCTAGTCTCTGGTTCTTGATCCCCCAATCTGTCAGGTATGGGTTCTGTCTCGTGGAGTGGACTTTAAATCAGTTATTGGTTGGTTACGCCCACAAGATTTGTGCCACTGTTGCCCTAGCATATCTGGTAGGCAGGACACCATTGCAGACCATTGGGTTTGTGACTGTGTTGGTGATTATGTTTCTCTTTTGGCAGCCTGCACCTTATTCTTGAATGACAAGTCTGGATCTGAGTTGAGATGAGAAAGGGTGCCTTAGACTGCTGGGTCGGAGGAAACTCTTTGTGGTGGTGAAGGGACAGCAATGTCAACACCTAGGAGAACATCTGAGATGCAGGGTGTATAAGGCACTGTGATAACCTTTTGTCTTTTCAACCTTACCTACATCCTTCAGGTAGTGACTGTCCAGGTACATCTCCCCGAAGGCTGCAAAACCATCAGTGGTGAGACCGCTGCACTTGTCATCTTTGGTGGCTGTGACCGTGAATTTGATCCTCATTTCCTTTATCTTAGCAAGATTCTATTGGATAAAGCAGATGACAGCCCAGCTTCTGACCTCACAGAAAGAGCTGGCTAGTGGTCATAGCTGGACTCTGCACACAGACAACACCCGCTTCTGTCGCCATTGCATGGTCATTCCATGGGGTGAATGAATTTGTCTAAAGACACATAGAGCAGTTTGGACAGACAATCTCTCCAAAAATAGGGACTAGATTTAGTTATCTAAACTAAGCTGGGGGTTCTGAGGCTTATCAGTCTGGCATGTATCCCTGTTGGAGGAACTGTCGACCTCTGACCTAGGCTTTTATTTCCTGTATAGAAGCCAACAGTTAGCTTGTCTCCCCTGACAACAGATGCATTCGAAAAGTCCTGCAGATGGTTAAGGAGATAGCATTGGTAGATCTTATGCTCTGATGACCACAGAGATTTCTTCAAAAAGGCAATTTTTTTTAGTGGCTACAGGGATCTCCCTGGGAAGAGAATGGATTCATTATTTATACACTCGTAGCCAGCAGTTATCCGGAGAAAAGTAGCCATCCAACTAGAAAGGGCAGTGCAAATTTAGCTGACGTTACACACAACCCCACTTTGACTCTAGATGGAACTCCTGTTGTTTCAGCTCACTGATTGGCGTTGTTGTGGGTGACAAAATTGCCAACTTCCTCCTCAGGGACATTTGTGAGTCTTGTGCCTGGATTAATATTTCTGGCCAAGTGGACAGGTCAGCAACTTAAAAAGCAAGTCACTTGGATGTATGGGATGAAGTTGGTTGTGGTCATCACTGTACTGACCCCTCATCTTGTTCTCTCACAGTCTGATGGGTAAAAGTTCTAATTCAGTGCTGTGGAGACTGATTAGTGGGAGTACTCCATCAGGGACCAGCCCAGACATAAATCATTTCTCATACCAGAGTGGAGGTGTGGGAATAAACAAAGACACCATTCACACGACAGTATTGGGAGGGAGTTTCAGTGATCATTCAAATCCTGAAATCACCCGCATTTATTTTTCTTTCAAACAGCTTTCATATCAAGGTAAAACTTATGTCAAGAAAACTTCATTAGCATAACAATTCCTAGGCAGCAGGGGAATGACTCAGGTCATGTCTTGTCTACACTTACTTTGTCATGGCTATGCCTATTTTGTCACATAGACTGAAAACACCTCTTCCCCAGGTGACCTCCTAATTTACAAAAGAAGGAACAGAACGACATTATCATATCCTGACCACTTGTTAGGATGGCTTCAGGTGGTTTTACTATCGAAGACCCAGGTTGTTCAGAATTCTCTGACAGCCAGACAATGTAGGAATGGCCCACAATTCTCGGCCCCTACAGTGCTCCATCTCTTGATGGCGCTTTATTGAAACAAGGAAAAATAGCTTGGAGATTGGCCAGGTCCTCCTAATTTCTGTGACTTTAATATGGTCTCTATAGCTTGACATTGTCAAAGACAAACAAAATCGTTTAAAAAATTCTGTATGAATTGGCTTTTCATTGGTTGCTAAGTCCATTGAGATTTGGGTGCTGTCTCTGGCTTCTTCTAGGTCCTTTAGGATGTCTTTTTTTTTTTTTTCATTTGACACAAGCTAGAGTTATCAGGGAAGAGGAACTTAAGAAAATGTGCTCATCCAGACTGCCTGTAGGCAAGCCTGTGAGGCATTTTCTGATTAATGATGGATGTGGGAGGATTCAGCTCATGGGGGGCAGTGCCAGCCCTGAGCAGGTGGTCCTGAGTTATGTAAGAAAGCAGACTGAGCAAACTTTCAGGAACAGGCCAGAAAGCAGAGCTCCTCCATGGCCTCTGCCTTAGTTCCTGCCGTCATCTTTCTGCTTTGAGTTCCTGTCTTGGATTCCCATAGTAATGCAGTGTGGCCTGAGAGCTGTAAGGTAAAACAAACCCTTTTCCCCCAAGTCAGTTTTTGTCATGGTGTTATTCTAGCAATGGAAAGCCTACCTATGACATAGAATAAGGCAGTATCTCCACAGCTAGCTTTGTGTCAGCCTATAGCATTGTGGTCCTAGTTTTTCTTGATTAGATTAATTAGGGTGACCGATAGAGGGGCATAATAATTATGGAAAAATTCCTAGAAACAAAAAGGATATGGAAATCACATAATAGAAAGCACATGGCATTGTGGAACTTGTGGGTGATACTAGGCTCTTGGCGGGTCTCTTGTGTTTCTATGTGTGTTTGTTGAGATTTTTATGAAACTTCACCGGTCAGTCTGACCTGGTCTCAAAAAGCAAAACAGGCTTGGCATGGTGGTGCACACCTATAGTCCCAGCACTTAGTGCTTGGTGATGAAGACAAAAGATTCAAGTCTTGAGGCTGGAGAGATGGCTCAGTGGTTTAGAGCACTGGCTGTACTTTCAAAGGACTGGCTTTAATTCCCAGCTCCCACATGGCAGCTCAGAACTGTCTGTAACCCCAGTTCTGGGAGACTTGACACCCTCTTATGATCTCTGTTGGTACCAGGCATGCATATAGTACACAGATATATAGATAGACAGGCAAAGCACCCATACACATAAGTTAAAAATAGATCTTAAAAAGGAGTTCAGAGCTAGTCAGCTGCAAAGTAAGTTTGAGGCCAGCCTGGGCTCACACTGTCATGTATCCTGGACTACGTGAGAAACAATCACAAGCAAGCAAAACTAAAACAAAAACAAAAATATATACTATAAATATAGTGCATATCAGAAAATATGCACTATAAAAATGTGTTTAGGGCAGGCATGGTGGCACGTGCCTGTAAATCCTAGCAATTTGGGAGGCTGAGGCACGGTGGCGTGTGAGTTCTGGGCCAGCCTGGTGAGTTTCAGGCCACCTTGTATGATTGAGGTCCTTGTGCAGCTGAGGCCCTGCCTCTGTTTAAAAGAAAAAAACAAAAAGGTGGTTAGTTTCATTAGTAGAACTCACCAGTTCTATGATCTCTAGGCCAGCCAAGATTACATGGTGAGACCCTGTCTTGAAAAAGAGGGCTGGACTGGGTCGACCAACAGTGGCCCTCTGCATGCTCAGAAGGCTGCGAACCAAGAACTGTTCAGCAGTCTGTCTGGAAGATGCTGAGGACCGTTGACCTTCTGTCTGTTAGGTTTCAGGGGTGGAGAGAAGAAAGAAGGGTAGTGTAGCTGGAGACTTTTCTCTGTTCCACCCAGTCCCGTTGGACCAGTTTCTCTCCTGCCTGCCGGTCCCTGCAGGGGCTTATAAAATAATCATTCAGAAGATTATTATTAGTTATAATTGTTTGGCTGATGGCTTAGGTTTCTTATTGGCTAGCTCTTACACATAAATTAATTCATTTCTAATAATCTGTGTATCGCCAGCTGCCCCATGGCTTACTGGTAATGCTCTGGCATCTTATTCTTCCAGCTACTGCTGGTGCCTCCCTGACTCCATTTTTTATCTCCCTGTCTCTCTGCTTGGATTTCCCGCCTAGCTATATTCTGTCCTGCCATAGGCCAAAACAGCTTCTTTATTAACAAATGGTAATAAAACATATTCACAGCATACAGAGGGGCATTCCACATCAGGGTAGGTTCCAAAGAAAGGCCCTGAGGTCATTGTCCTTCGGGTAACACAGCAAGTAGTACCAGACAACAAGGCTCCTACTCCTGAAGGTTTCTGATGGATGGTCCTTGAACCATGAGGAGGCAGGCTGAATTAGTTGTCTTATTTAGGGTTTCTCTCCTGTGAAGAGACACCATGACTATAGCAACGCTTATAAAGGAAAAGCATTTAGCTGGGGACTTACAGTTCAGAGGTTTAGTCCATTATGATCATGGTGCAACATGGTGGTGCGCAGGCAGACATGGTGCTAGAGAAGGCAATTCCCCCATCTGTAGCTGCCTCTCTGATGTTTCCACCAACATATTTTATTTTTATTTATTTTTAGTTATATGTAGATGTATGTGTCTGCATGTGAATTATGTACACATACATGTAGGCACCACACCAGTGGAGGCATCCATTCCCCTAGAGATGGAATTACACTCAGTTGTGAGCCACCTGACATGGGTGTTTGGAACTGAACTTGGGTCCTCTGGAAGTGCAGCAAGTGCTAACTACTGAGCCATCCAGCCCTCCACCGATATATTTTAAAATTGCCTTGACTGATGACTGTTTTTGTTCTGCTACTACCAAACTTCATGAAACTGCTTCCTCATTGGAACATGGAACACATGGATATGTGCATATGAATGCTGCTGTCCCCAGAGACCAGAGGAATCAGAGCTGGAGTTTCAGGTGGCTGTGAACTGCATGATCATGGGTGCGGGGAGCAGAACCTGCGAGAGCAGACTTTTCTCTTACAACTGAGCCATTTCTTCAGCCCCTTCACCTTATTTTTCAAGGTAGACTCTCTTATTAAACTGGCACTTACCAATTCTGCTAGATTGGCTGGCCATAGAGTCCCAGAGATCCTCTTGTCTCTCTCCCTGTCAAGCATTTGGATTATAGGCACATGATGCCAAGCCTGGTTTTCACATGGTGCTGGGAACCAAATTCCGCCCCTTAAACTCGTACAGCAAGCACTTTATTGGCTGAGTCACCTGCCCATTTCCGATTGTTTTGAGAAAAAACCATATTAATTTCCAGTGTCTATGACATTTTATATTCTATCAACAGTGCATGAGAGTTCTAATTTAATCATGTTCTCATTAACTTTTGATAGTAGCCATCTTAATGAGTGTAAGGAGGCAGAGGCATCTTCTTTTGATCTGCAGTCCTTAATGATTTAGTGGTACTGAAGATATTTTTAGTGATTGCTTAGAGACCTTTATTTGTTTTGTTTTATTTTTCAAGACAGGGTTTCTCTGCGTATCCCTGGCTACCCTAGAACTCTCTCTATAGATCAGGCTGGCCTCAGACTCAGAGATCAACCTGCCTCTGCCTCCTAAGTGATGGAAATATAAAGATGTGTGCCACCATTTGGCTTTTTTGTTTTGTTTTAAAGAAAGATTACTGTTTTGTGGCACCACCCCCCAGGATAGTTTTTCTTCAGCCTGCAAAGATTCAACTTCTTGCCTATCTTTTGGTACAGGCTGTGAAGTCAGACACAGGTCCACCTGAGTGTGGGTGTGTCCTGTCTTCCAGGCTTCATGTGAACAGCACAACTCATGAATTGACGTCATTCCAAATACAGCATGGGAGGAACATGGACATCAAAGTCACTGCTAGGGAAACACCCTTCATAGCTACTACCTCTTCCTCATTTAATGCTAATGTAGACTTACTCTAGATTTATTGTTATTTTTTCTGACAATTCAAACATTTCCTTACTTTTGGAAAGTTGGGGGAAAAATATATATTGTGTGTTTTGAGCCAGGGTCTCACTGTTTAGCCATGATTGCCCCAAAACTTGTGATTCTTTTGCCTTAGCCTTTGAGTGCCAAGGTTACAGAGGTGTGGCGCCATACCCAGTTTATATATACATTCTTTTGGTGGTTGTTTTCACCTCAGAGATTAGTTACAAAAGATAAAACAAAGTATCCCACATTAAAACAAAACAAAATAAAAATAAAAACCAAACCCAAACAAAACAAAACAGAATTTGCCTGTAGAATTTGTCAACTTCATGACGTCTGGGCCTTTGGACTCATTTTTCCATTGGTTTAGGGCATGAATTTTCTTGGATTGTAGCAAGGCTAGAAGAAGAGAAGTGAGAGAACCTTCCTATGCCAAGCGTCTTTTCTGCAGTTTTGGATAAGTATTTGCTGCTGTGAACAATTAATTGCAACATCCACACACATGTGAGAAGCACTGTCTGGCTTTAGTGGTTGTCAAAAAAAGACATGAAGTTGGGTTGGGATGATCATGGATGAACTTATATAAGTTCATATTTTATTATATACCTATATGAAATGATCAAGAATAAAAAAATTAAAAATCTCTAAAGCGGTAATATTAACCACACCCAACAGGCCAGGGTGAACTCAGTCCTCTTTTCTCCAAGCAGAGGAAGCTCAGTGCTGTAGGTTATGTGGCAGATTGCATTATCCATCAGAAAGTTCACAGGCTGTGGATTCTGATGTATTTCCTGTCAGCTGTCTTTGGGCTGGTGGTTTATAGCATTCTTGTTCAGATAAGAAGCATCAGTGCTGGAGGATTTATGATGCCTAACCTAACTTTCCATCACTGTACCTTGACTTTGGCCTTAGAAATTGTAGCCCATATAAAGCAATTGATGGTTACCCTCTGGAGGCAAATGACCCCCTTTAACTCCAGGGCAATAGCTAATAAGGTCTTGATAATTGTGGCTCCCCCCACTGTCAGCCATGGCTTCCCGCCCCTTCTGAAGTTGCCTGGGATTGATGGATTCAGCGTGGATGAGAGGAGGTCACTCCTAGTGACTTTCCCCTCTTCTCCTTAGTCTCACCAGGGCCCTTAGAACAGGAGTAATGAAGCCATTTTTCTTCCAATATGGTCTTCTATAATGAAATATGGTGTAAATTCATCTTCTCCTGAGCACACCATTTTTTCCTTGTCAGATCTGCAGTCTTTCCTTGACTGAACCAATTTGTTATCTACAAAAGCCATGGCCTTGTATTTCCCTTTTGATTCTAGGAGCTCTGGGTTGGGCCAAAGGAATTTTCAGCTATAAATTTAGTAGAGGGTCAGCTCCTTCTTCAACCGAGACATCTGGTCTACCCTTGAATGGATTTGCAAAAAAAGAAATGTAGCTTATTGGTGAGCCTCTGCAGGGCTTCAGAGTGTTGTTTTCATAGTTGACTAAACCTCTAGGCAAGCTATGCCAGTAAAGACAAAAGCTAGTTTTTCTGCACACCCCACGAGTGAGAGATGCTTTAGTCATCATGATCAGAAACAGAGATGGGATAGTTTGGTTTCCTCATTTAACTGAATCATCACTTATGAATCTGTGGAATCCTGGGTCAAACTCTTCGTGTTCTGACTCGTCTGAAGCAAGCATTTATTTTATTTTATTTTTTGGTTTTCTGTTTTTTTTTGGGACAGGGTTTCTCTGTAGCTTTGGAGCCTGTCCTGGAACTAGCTC
>LOEQ01008861.1:30725-52043 GCA_001685075.1 Bramus lutescens
GACTGCTCTTTGGACTGGAAATGGAGGGGGAGGGAATTGGGAGGAGGGGAGGAGTTGGAAAATTTTTAATAATAATAATAATAAAAACTAGAAGTCAACAGAAATACCAATTCCAGAAAACCCACAAGCACATGGAAATTAAACAATGCTCACCTGAATCATCAATGGGTTAAGGAAGAAATAAAGGGGGAAACTAAAGACTTCCTAAAATTCAATGAAAGGAACAACACAACATACCCAAATATATGGGGCATACTGAAAGTCATGTTAAGAGGCAAATTCATAGCACTAAATGCCTACATAAAGAAGCTGGAAAAATCACACACTAGTGAATTAACAGAACATTTGAAAACTTTGGAACAAAAAGAAGCAAAATCACTTAGGAGAAGAAGGCAGGAAACAATCAAATTGAGAGCTGAAACCAACAAAATAGAAACAAAGAAAACAATACAAATAATCCATGAGACAAAGAGTTGGTTCTTTGAGAAAATCAACCAAATAGACAGACTTTTATCCAAACTAATCAAAAAGCTAAGAAAGAATATCCAAATTAACAGAATCTGAAATGAAAAGGGGGCATAACAACAGACACAAAGGAAATACAGAGGATCATCAGGTCATATTTTGAAAACCTATACTCGAACTGAGTCATCATTGGGTCAAGGAAGAAATAAAGGGAGAAATTAAAGACTTCCTAAAATTCAATAAAGTGACCACACAACATGCCCAAATTTATGGGACACAATGAAAGAAGTGTTAAGAGGCAAGTTAATAGATTTAAATGCCTATTTATAAAATCTAGAAAATTCCCACACTAGTGAATTAATAGAACATTTGAAATCTTTAGAACAAAAAGAAGCAAAATCACTCAAGAGAACTAGATGGCAGGAAATAATCAAGTTGAGAGCTGAAATCGACAAAAAAGAAACAAAGAAAATAATACAAAGAATCAATGAGACAAAGAGTTGGTTCTTCAAGAAGACCAAGAAAATAGACAAACCTATATCCATACTAACCAAAAGGCAAAAAGATTATATCCAAATTAACAAAATCAGAAATGAGAAGGAGGACATAACAACAGACAAAGAGGAAATATAGAGGATCATTAGGGCATATTTTGAAAATAAGTACTCCAGAAAATTGGAAAACTTAAAGGAAATGGACAACTTTCTGGATAAATATCACTTACTAAACTTAAATCAAGACCAGATAAGCAAATTAAACAGACGTGTAACTGTTGAAGAAATAAAAACAGTCATCAAAAGTCTCCCAATCAAAAATAGCCCAGGACCAGACGGTTTCAGGTCAGAATTCTACAAGAATTTCAAGGAGGAACTAATATCAATACTCCTCAAATTATTCCATACAATAGAAGCAGAGGGAACATTGCCAAACTCTTTTTATGTTGCTACAATTACCCTGATATCCAAACCACAGAAAGACAATACTATGAAAGAGAATTTCAGACCAATCTCTCTCATGAACATTGATGCAAAAATAATAAATAAAATACTAGCAAATTAAATTCAAGAACACATCAGAACCATCATCCACCATGACCAAGTCAGATTTATCCCACAGACACAGGGATGGTTCAACATACAAAAAATCTGTAAAAGTAATCCACCATATAAACAAGCTGAAAAATAAAAACCGCATGATATCTAATTAGATGTCGAAAAAACATTTGACAAAATACAACATCACTTCATGATAAAGGTCTTGGAGTAAATGTTTTTTTTTTCATTTTAATTTTACTATACATTTTGTGTTTTTTTCTTGTGTTCTCCAATTTCTGATATAATTTTACTATATATTGTTTGTTTTTCTTGTGTTTCTCTAATTTCTGTTTGATATAATTTATCATTTTGTTATTCATCAGAGATTTCAGACATGTATTGCTCTACTTTGTTTCATATTATGTTATATTGTTTTGCTTTTGCCAAGGGCCGTGTTGTGGAATTAAGAAAATGTTCTCAAAAACCTATATAAGTTTCTTGTCACTCCCAGGGTAGGTAGCTAAATGGCACTGAGATACTTAGAGTTTATATCTGTTGTTAGCTGAATTGAGTCCCGTATCTTACTTTAGTTGAAGTGCTGATTTCAATTTCTCATATCCCATGAGATCAGCAGAATTTGTGTATTCCTTTTGCATCTTCAGAATACACATAAAACTTTATGTGCATTCAAATATATAAAAATCTTTGATCAGTGGAATTTATATGATAAGAGAAAATATTGAATTTACAAAATACAAACTAACATTGTGTGATAACCAAGCAATGCTTGAGGCCCTGGTTGTTTAGCAATTTCTAAATTGAAATGTTTCTTCCTGCAGGGAAAGATGATACTCGTAAGAATCAAGAAGCTTCTTAAACATACCAAAATTAAGAAGCTCAGAAAGTCAAAAATATCCATTCCCATCTTTATGTAAACACATACAACTTCCAGTTTGGGACTGGCCTAGGAGATATTTTTACTGGGATTCCTACGATGAAGGTAACCTGAGCTAGCTGTTCATTAACATAGTTGCCTTTGAAACATCCATGATGTTTTTACAAAACCCAGTGATCTTAACTGTACAATGAACCAGACATTGATGAATTCATTTCTTTCTTTTATTGTCATTGCACATTATGGGACAAATGGACATTTGTTCATAGCTTTATGGAAAATGTCCCATACCAGCAAGAAGATGAGAAATTCATTAGAAATTGAATGAATAGAACTAATGAATTAGAACAGCAGATTAAGGCAGTCACTATAAAACCCATTGACCTGAGTCCTTTCCCCAGGACCTACATGAAAAAGACAACTGGCTCAACTATCATCTAAACTGTGCAAACAGGATGTGGCATGCATCTCTCTCTCTGTCTCTCTCTCGCTCTCTCTGTCACACACACACACAAACATACACACACATACACACAGTCTTGCAATTAAAAACAAATTTAAAAAGAACAGACAGTAATTTCTTTGGCAACACATATAGTAAACTTGCAATGGTATAGAAAAGATTGACTTGGGCACATGTGCATAAACAAATTTGTAGAGAAATGTATGTTTTTATAAAAAGACTAGAAAAATATGTATTATATCAAACATATAAATTTTCTGCCCAGAACCAAGTCTTTAAAATTTTTTTAAAGAAGGAAATTATACCAAACCAGAATGCTAAGGTAGGTAATTGCTAACAAAAAACTTTAATTTTAATTTATTCTTTAAAAAAACTATCTTTTCTCATATCCAGTTTACACTCCTCCTGCTCACTCTGCCTTCCCCCATCCCATCCCCATCCATTCTTCAGAAAGAATAAGACTTTTCATGGGCAGTCAACAAAGTCTATCACATTGCATTGAGGGAGGACCAAAGCCTTCCCCACTTTATCTTATCTGAGCAAGTTATTCCTCCAGAGGCAATGGGTTCCAAAAAGCCAGAACAAGCAGTAGGGATAAATCCTACCCTCACTGCCAGTTTTTCCACAGTCTGCACCATACAACCATCACCTACATTCAGAGTGTCTAGTTTGGTCCTGTACTCGTTCCCTCACTGTCAGGCCAGAGTTAGTAGGCTTCCATTAACTCAAGAGTGCTGTTTTAATTGGCATCCCTATCATGGTTTTGACTTCTTTGCTCATATTCTCATTGTTCTCACTCTTTGACTGAACCTCAGATATTCAACCCAGTGTTCCACTGTGGATCTCTTCATCTGCTTCCATCAGCTGCATGATGCAGGTTCTGCAATGACATTTAAGATAGTCATCAATCTGACACAGGAGCCTATAGTCTATGACCTCACAGTAGCTAAGTAATGATGACAACCATAAGAGAAACATACATAGATTTCCCTTGGAAAAGAAAATAGGTAAGATCTCCCAAGAATGCTGGGAGGATGGGGGTGTAGAGAGAAGGCAGAAGGGGAAAAGGAAGGGAGAGAGGGATGGCAGAGGAAACTTGAGGGAATGGAATGTTCAAGGTAGAGGAAGAACAGATATCGAGAACAAAGAAAGAGATATCTTGATTTAGTGAATCATTATGGGCCTAGCAAGAAACCTGATACTAGAGAAATTCCTAGGAATCCACAAGGATGAGCCCCAGATAAGACCCTAAGCAATAGTGGAGAGAGTATCTAAACTGGCCAATAAAAATTTGGAATTATAAATATTTGTGGGTAGAGAGTAACTAAAAAAAAAAACAAGTGCTTATAAAAAGAAAGAATAACAACAAAAGTATAAAACACACCTGAGGGTTAAAAATTGCAAAACTTGAACCTTTCAATTATATTCTATTCATTAAAAACTTTAAATGGAATTAATATAATTTTATATTGCATGATTCATATCAAAAAAGAAATCTAACCTATCAGGTAAGATAAATCAACAAATACAAATAGAAAGTGTTTTTTTTTTATGGAACAACCAAATGCTTTCCTCACTAGTTTCAAAGCCGATTTCAGGAGAAAGTGATGTGGGATGACCCTCTTTGGCTTTGAATACCATTGGTTGATAAAGGAACTGACTAGGCCTGATAGGGTAGAACACATGGCTGTTATATTCATGGACATATCTGGCTACTGACCAATCAGCACTTTGTTAATCCAGTAAGAGTGACACATCTTTACAGTATACAAGAACATCTTAACACTGATCATGGCTGTTACGTACATGGAGCATAGCAGCTATAGTTACCTGAAAATGACCTGCAAAGAATCAAGCCAGTTGATAAATGTAGCCAGAAAATGAGAGGGACAAGAAAAGTCTCACCCCTTGCTGAGATATTAAGGAAAATTGACAACTGGTACAGGAGGTAGACTCACTTTTCATTGAAAGTTGGCTATGCCTAGGTTATCCAGTGCCCAATTGACAACTTAACAATCATGGATATCTGGGTAACACTGGTTAGACTCAGGAAGTAGCAGAAAAAGAAGAGGAAGAGATTTTGAAGCAGGAAGGAGAATATAATTGTCAGCATCTTCTATAGAGTTGGAAGGATGGAGTGGGAGGGATAAATAAAAATGAGATACATTATTCATATGTATGACATTTTCAAAGAAAAACTTAATATCAGGAACTCAGAAGAAAATTAGACCACAAGAAAACTTCAAAAATATTCAAATAATTATCAAGAATAATTTCCAACCAAATTGAAAATACATACACACATATATACATATATATATTCTGGGATTTTAACCTTTGCTTTTTTTTGGAAAGCTTATGAAAGGAAGTTAGGCAGTTGTGGTACATGTCTTTAATCCCAGCACAGATGAGGTAAAGGCCACAAGATTTCTTTGAGTTCAAGGCCAGCTTCTTCTATAGAACTACAAGAGCAAAATATACACAAAGACTTCCTTTATGGAAAACTATATATGTATAAATGTGTATGTTTCTGTGTGTGCATGTGTGTTTGTGTAAATGCATGCATGTGTTTGTGGTATAGAAGGGCTAACAGAGCACAGATGTTTAGCAAAGCAAGACTGGAAGAGTATGACTAAAGATACAGCTCTGACGATGCAACCCAGAATCATACTTACTCCAAAAAAGCCCATCCTTTGAGTTCGATAATAGTCAAATAATTTCTTCAGAGAAAAGTCCATAAGAATATCATTTTACTGAATAAATCAAAGCCTTACATTTAGTCACAGCTCCAAACACCATCAGGTGGCAGATATTTTCCCAATATTGACCCTGTGTGTGACATTTTATATTTTAAGCATAACATATTCAACAATAAAATGCTATTCTACCAAGATATTATTAAACAAACAATACTGAACACTGCTGTGAATAAGAGAAATTTTAAATTACAATTGTAATTTAATACATTACCAAAGAATCCAGAAACATGCTATTGGATAAGACAAAATAGAAAACAACCATAAAATTTTGAATCAACCGATCTATCATATATGGGCCAGAAATTTATCTATAATCTATATGTTGTGGTTTTATCTGTTTTTCTGTTTGTCTGTACATCAATCTGACTGCTTCTCTATAAGCTAACTCTTTTCTGTTTGTAGCTTGCTCTGGTCACATGTGCCTTAGAAAACATAGCAGAATAAAGTTAAGTATTACATCTGAGAATTGACTGGCCAAATGATGTACATCAAATAGAGACTCACATTAGTTTGATTTACCCCAAGAATTTTAGAAAAACACTGTTTATAAAAAACAGTATGTAGAACATTAAACTTCACAACTGTGATAATTAAAGTTTAAATAATAATATTACAGAAATGATTTTTTTTAAAACTAGGGGTTTAAATTTGTAATATCTTACCTAGTTTGTCACAGCTATGTATTAATAGTGACTAAAATACAACCTTTGCCTTTTGGTTTCTTTACCTTTGCTAACTTTTGTTTTTTCTTTTTTATATTATTAAATATTTCCTTATCTAGAAACAGCAAAATTTTGGTGCATTGCCAACAAATCACATTGAAGGTAACCAGAGACAATGGGTTCTTGTGATGCACATGATACATATTAGAAGAAATGTGTGCTTCTCACGGATTCATTACTGAGATATTCTCTGGGGAGGTAATAAGACTCAAAGGCAAATAATTTTTGTTCTATGGGTATTTTATTTATTCATGCCTTAAATTTTGAGTGCATATGCAAATTTCCTAAATAAAGATTTTGGTTTCTGCTACTAATTGGAATCCTTGGGGATTTAATTAGAACACTATCCATGTTCATCTGCCTGCCACATTCCCCAGAGACTGGTGTCTGTGTTCAATATCACAGAAAATCTTCCAGTTAGTCTCAAGAGAGGCATGAATACAGAGTAAGGATGAATTAATCAGTGATTTGTTTAAAAGATGGAGAACAAGCAACTCTGCTTCAGTTTAAATCATGGTTTCCAGCCCTGGAAAAAGAGTCATTGGTGAGCCAATTTTTTCATTTGTACACCTTGGCACTTTTGACTTCATACATATGCAATAATCTAATACCTGTAGAATGTAAATTGTGTTAATCTAATGATCCATTAATTTTCATTATCTAGATGTATATAAGACATAGGATTAGATCAACTAAAACATTGAGTCTCCATGATGCTAGACTGAAATATGCTTTAATTGTTCCTCAATTTATGAATAACAATCTGCAAACATGACTGCAATTTCACTACCATGAGTACTTGTCTCTAAATAGAGATTTCTCTTTTAATCAAAGCTTTCATCAATACTCCTTTATTTCTTCTTCATGAAGTCCTGTTGGTCAGGATATCTGAAAAATAAAGAGCAAAGACTAAAATTGAGGGGGACAAGTTAGAAAGACAAATTCTTGAACATTACTATGTGAAACTATAGAGACATCACAGAATCAATTCAAGAGGAATCATCTGCTAATATGATGGGAAAAAAAGCATCATTTTTAAACAGAAACACATTTTTAGCAACGTAGTATATAATTTCTGAGTGTTTCAGATTAGCTCGTGTTTGAGATTCTGAGACCACAGAGTCATCATGCTAACTTTTCACTTTTGAATGTCTTTTCCTTCTTCTGTTTTTCTCCAGAGATTCCAGCTTTTAATGTTTGTTTTATATTTACCACCTGCAACAGAGTATACGCCTTACCACTTATAATTCCCATTTTCTCATTATGTATCATGCTACTTCTCTTCTCTATAAAATAGTATTTGCTTCTAGAGTTTAGTGTTATTTCCAAATAACAAGGAACAGTGCCTAGAAATTTAGTATGGACTCAATAATTCTATTTGTTTATTTCTGAAAATATACTTATGAGAATGAACTACTTTGAGACAGACTTATGTTAATTTGGAAATGAAAATCGTAAGCAAAATTATTTGAAGTTAAATAAACCTGCACCTTTTGTAATTTTTTGAATGATAGCATTAATTTGTAATAAAAATATGTTCTTTGAAAATCTTAAAGTCATACATGATTAGTTGTCCTAATGTAATAAAATTTAATATTATTAAACTTCTTAATAATAATCTAGCCAAAACCCAAAATTATATGTTTTAACTTATGTGAAATATCTGAAATAATTAAATCCATAGGAAAAGTATATAGAATTGCAGCTACTATAGTCTGCTTCAAAGAAAGATGGTTTCTCAATGGTTATAAATTTTTGTTTTAACAAAATAGCACTCTCAAAGTATGTTTTATATGTGTGTGAAAACATAGAGCACTAAGGTATTGTACATATCTCATAGATTTTCATGTTATATTATATTCATTTGCCTAATTTGAAATACTTTTGTTCTTAAAGTCATTTATTCTTAATGTAGTAGCAACCATGGAAATGAGCCTGAATAATGAGACTCTTTTCTTGTTGCTTTTGATTTTCTGAGACAGAGTTTCTCTGTAGTTTTCAAACAAGTCATGTAACTAGCTCTTGTAGACCAGGTTGACCTTAAAATCACAGGGATACTTCTGTCTCTGCCTCCCAAGTGCTGGTTAAAGATGTGCACTACTGCCGAACAACAGAAAAGTATTTTCTTGACTCAAGAGAAAAGCAGGTGCAAATAGATTTGAACATCACTATCATTGTTTTACATCTTCTGCCACAGCCCAGTTCTGGCCTACTCAAAAGATTTTCCAATGCAAAAATTCAAGTGACTGAAGAGTTATTAGTAGTTGATGACTCTTTGGAGAGTGTTGGTTTGGCCACTGGAGTGGCCAATGAACCATTACCCATGCACACATGATAGCACCCTTTCTCACACATGGTTTAAGAGAAAATGACATGAATTTAGTATGTAGACATGTTAGCAAAAATTTGGATTAGCTGCAGGGGAAGGAAAGAGGTGGATATGTTTAAAACACAGTATATTTGAATAAGTTGTAGCAATAAATAAAGGGCATTTAGCCTATAGTTCGTGATCCTAGAGAAGCTAAACAAGAAGGTGAACCCAAATAAAAACATATGATTTATCCTCCTGGATATTGGAAGTAGACAAGATCGTTGGGCAAAAGATGGGAGCAGGGGGTGGGGATGGGTTGTGGGGAATGAGGAGATGGTGAGAAAGAAGGGAGAAGGGGATGATTGGGAGGAGGTCTTGGGGGAATGTGATGGTTGAGATGGAGGAAGGGTGGATATGGAAGCAGGGAAGTAGATCCCTTAACTAAGGGAGCCATTTTAGGGTTGGCAAGAGTCTTGGCTCTATAGGGGTTCCCAGGTATCCAAGGGGATTTCCCCAGCTAGGTCCATGGGCAGCAGAGGAGAGGGTGCCTGTACTGGCCTTCTCCCATAGCCACACTGATGAATTTCTTGCATATCACCATAGAACCTTCAGCTGGCGATGGATGGAGATAGGGACAGAGACCAACACTGGAGCACTGGAATGAGTTCCCAAGGCCCAGATGAAGAGCAGAAGGAGGGAGAACATGAGCAAGGAAGTCAGGACCGTGAGGGGTGCATCCACCCACGGAGACGTTGGGACTGATCTAAAGGAAGCTCACTGAGGCCAGCTGGACTGGGACTGAATGAGCTCATGATCAAGCCAGACTCTCTGAATGTGGCTGACAATGAGGGCCGACTGAGAAGCCAATAATAATAACACCGGGTTTTGATTCTAGTGCATGTACTGGCTTTTAGGGGGGCCTAGTCTGTTTGGATTCACAACTTCCAAGACCTGGATGGGGGGGGGCTTGGACTTCCCCCAGGGCAGGGCACTTCTCTTAGGACTGGAGGNGGAGGATGGGAGGAGGTGGAAATTTTTAATAAATAAATAAATAAAATTTAAAAAAAAAGAAGAAAAAAAGAGAAAAAATCAGACAAGTCAAGCCAATCTGTCATCTTTAAAGATATTGGAGTCTCCTTCTATTTTTATTATGAGGTCTTGCATTTTTCTTTTGCAGTTAATTCTGAGCATTCACTAATCTATTTTTGAGTGCTATTCTCCATTGCCTTCCAGCTGCACATACTTTCCTCTCTTGTGCTTTCAGTATACCATCACGTCCTCATGTCCTAAACGTTCCCATTTCAAACCCTTGGTAAAATGTTCTGTACTGCAATGCATTCTCCCAGCAGTTAAGTAGGGTGTTCTGAGATGTTTCTTTAATGAATTAACTTCCAGTTACATAGTTAGGCAGTTTCTCTATCAAGCCACCAAAGAATTATCAAGCCATGACATGAACTATGTAACCAAAATACTCTTTCTTCACTTTTACTCTCCTCAAGAGATAGATTTCTTTAAATGCACATACCAATAAGGAGCTTATCTGGGATGGCCAGTACAGGAATACCAAATATTAAACTTGTGGTTACCCATATATTTATAATATGAACATTTTAGAATGTTTAGGCATCTCTGCTTACCTTTCCATCTTACAGTGGTCCCAGTACATTATAAAGGCTTGTGGAAGTATCCTTTTGGGTTTTGATTTCTTTTTGTTTCTATAATGGCTATGTTATATCTTATTTTCTTTTTTATAGCACTCAGTGTAACTTTTATAATCTGTAAAGTAATTATGGGAAGAATTTTTAAAGAGAAAAAGGTCACCTTAACTTGATGTGATATTGTTATAGAGGAGCAATTAAGACATCCACCTAACATAACTGAAATATTTTTCCTGTTAGTTGAAGCCCTTCTAGATCCTAACACCTATTCCTACAGTATTTTTGTCTATAATCAGCTGTTTCCAAAAATCAGAAGTTGGAGCTATATGCTCTTAAATTCTAAGACAATATTTGCTTAATTTTAGATTCCTCAAGGATCATCTATATTGTTTAATGTCATTAAATTACTTATATGTAATACATTTGAGGATTTCTATCTGATGCTCTTATGTATAGCCTTTTATTGAAGGACTGTCTATTCACATGCTTAATACTCTTTCAAATTGGGTTATGAGGATTCTTATTTTTTTTAGAACACCTTTCTCACATTTCTTCTACAAAATAATCCATTTCACTCTGGTTTTCAAATATTTGCTTTCTGTAGGTTACTTTGAATCCTGCTGACTATACTCATCGCAAACAATATTTTTTCTTTCCTATTTCTTGTTGTTTATAAGGAACATGATATTGCTTGTGTACAGATGTGGGGAAATTTAAGAAGAGTTATGGTAGGGAAAACATTAATAAATAATTAATAATATTGTAAGGGAAAAGTTGAAATAAACATATTACAAAAAATATCTTTCTTTACTACGTGATCTCAATTTATAAGGAAGCAGCCTAATCCCAACATTGCTGTACAGCTGCCAGTGTTGTGTAATCTCATTAAATGTCTTTGCTCAGCATAAAAGTAAACATAAACTTCCATTCCGTATATTTTATCTTGTCAGGCATTTGCTCAGAACAATAAAAGACTAACTAATGTGGCAATTTGTCCTTAAGATTATTTAGATAAGCCCATGAAAAAAAATGGTAAGATTCTCCAAGAGTTGAGGCTCCTAGCAGTCAAGGTTTTAAGTTCACCTTCATGTAGTCTTTTACAATCTATAAAAAAACACCTGATTTTTCTCTCACATGATTCTATGTTTGCCAACACTTAAACACTAGTCCTCTGAGAAGAAGGTATTCTTTTGAGGGAGCTTATTGACTTTTGAATTCAGATTATTTTTCTTTGATCTCTAGTGGATCTGTGGAAGATTCTCTTTTTCTTCCAGCTTTTAGGGTTGCAATCTTACTCATTGAACACTTTCACATTTTAAATACAAGAGGAATTAAAATGATTAGAAAATTCAAAGTGCCAAAGATTATTGTAACAGCACATCCCTGTGTAGTAACCAGAGCTAATATCCTCAAAGGAGCACTTTCAAGTTGATGGCAAATACATTTTGATGGATTAATACTTTCAAGAAAATTAATGCAAAGGAATAAAAAAACTGAGATCACTGTTACATAGGCCTGACTTGATAAATGATAAAATGTTGGAAATCAATGTGATGAAGAATAAACTGGCCATTCATCCTATGAAATTTAATTATATTTTTCTAACAAGTGATGGTCAGTACAGTTGCAAAGTAAAGGATTGCTACTGACAGCCTATACTGTTTTCCCAATCTAACTCTGTATCTCAAGTGCTGAGAATGTTTGTGAATTTTCTTCAGTGAAAGAGGGAATATTGCAGACGAGGAATTCCAAGGAGATAAATTCTCAGCAATGACACAGAAATCTGAGAGATGGTGTTTCACTTTATGTTTGCCCAAGGGCATAATGTATGTGTGCACAGGAGAGGAAATTCATTGTAAAATTGTAAGAAGAGCTTGCTTTTTTGTTCCTGCTTACCCAGACACGAATAATCACACAGAAACTATATTAATTAAAACATTGTTTGGTGTATAAGCTCATGCTTCTTATTAACTAACTCTTACATCTTAAATTTAACCCATTTCTATTAGTATGTGTATCACTATGAGGTTGCAGCTTACCTGGAAGATTCCAGGTATCTTCCACCTTAGGCAGCTACAGGGTCTCCTTGACTCTGCCTATTCTCTCTCTATATCTCTGTTCGGAATTCCTGCATGACATTACTCTTCTAAGCTATTGACCCAAACATGGCTTCATCAACTAATAAAAAAACCACATATATAAAAAGACATCCCATATCATTCCCCCTTTCATTCTAAAAAGTAAGGTTTAACTTTAACTTAGTAAAATTAAATATAACAAAACAGGTAACAAGCTAGAGTTACACTTACAATATTGTCTATTGTCTCTGAAAAGTTTCATATCTAATTTATCTTTTATCATAACTAAGGAAAACTATAGCTTAATAATCAGTCTTCAACTCTTCAAAGGCCCCCAGAAGAATATAATATTACCTAAGTGAACAAATACTAAAACTCTAGAAGTGATTGAGATATCTTGCTGCATGTACAGTCCCAAAAGTTCTTCTATAATTTTGGGGCATCCATGTTCAGCCTACAGGCCCAAAATATTCAGCAGGCTTTTCCATAAAGCCAGAACTTTGAGGATCTGTTCTTCCTTGTACTGGTAAAGTTCATCAGTTGCTTTCATCTGTGTCCTGCAGAATTCCTGTCAGTTGCTTCTGTGAAGCAAGAACTCTTAAGGGCCATCCTGTCTTTTGGAAAGCCCAACCATCACTTTTCTGTGAGTCCTTCATTTCCAGTTCATAGAACATACCATAAAGCAGTCCAGGCAAGAGCAATTTCTTCCCAATTCACTAGCCTTGTCACATTTAATGCAAATTCCATAACAAGTTTCTTCAATGCACATCAAACTCTCTGAAGTAATTGGTGCTGCCAGAAGCAGGTATATCTCACTATTGAGAAAAGACTAAGTTCTTTAAAAAATTTTAAATGCCTAATTTCATAAGGCTTTGAAGTGTTGAAGATTATTTAACTGTGAAGATTATTTAACTGCAATGTATCTCTATATATCTAGAAAACCTAAAATAATTAAAAGTTTGATTTTTACAGATGACTATTAATGTGTGTATCTTAATTATACATTTTTAAATGAACTAAGCAAACATAATACACCATATACACTTTGTAACACAACTGACCTTAAATACATGTTAATAGACCAAGATCCATACCAATGCAAAGTATTCATCTTTGTATCACATCCCTCTTATTATTTTTTTAGAAATTGACTATGACTATGACATTAACCAATTATAACTAACCCATTCATAAGGAAAACAAATATTTATAAACAACCATTATGGGAATTTGGATGTTGTTTTCTCCAAATTGCTTCATGCACTTTGTTGGGTGAAATATTTTTAATCACACAGAAACTATATTAATTATAACACTGTTTGCCTAATCGCTCAGGCTTCTTATTAAACCTTACCTCTTAAATTAAACCATTCATATTATTCTGTGTATTCGTACAGGTTTGGGACTTATCAGACACGTTCCTCATATCATTCTTTTTCAGCAGCTACATGATGTCTGTATGACTCTGCCTATTCTTTATATATATCTTTCTTTTTCAAGATTTCCAACCTGAATTTACTCTGCTAAGCCATTGGTCCACAATCTTTATTCATCAACTAATAAGAGCAGCGCATATACACATTATAGAATGCAATATTCACCTCTTTATAAAACAAGCAAACTCAGTCAGTTATTAAAATGAAATATAATTCAGAGTATATATTCCTTTTAAATAGTTTATTTATTCCATTAATCTTTAGAGTAAAATACAAATAGCTATAAAAATGTACTTCCTGAAATATCTATATAATTACCTGAAAAATAATGTCAAATTTTATGAGCAATTAGAATATAAAGAGTAAACTGAACAGGAGTAATGGAAAGAGTCCAGAGAGAAAAGGAGTAAAACACTGTTTTTTTTTTCAGATACCTCCAGCAGCAAAATCATATATATTTCATACAATCCAATTCTGATTATGCTTTCTATGTGCGATTTTTTTCAAAGTCTAATCAGTCTCTGCTGTTCCAGATATAACCTTTCCACCTCTTGTGGTTAATATTATGTAAATGGAGTCAGAAATATAATAGGTCAAAATTTATTATACCAGATTCGTGCTTGTGGTATCAAAAGGGAAGAAGGGAAGTTGACACACAGGATTCTAGTTTACAGCTCTATGTTATAAGCACATTAGTTAAGGCATTAACAGGCCATTTTTGCTTTTAAATTGCAACCAGTATAAATTTTATTTGGAGGATAAGTTAATACCTGTGAAAATATATTTCAGCTCCCAGTAGCTTTCACAAGTTTTCTATTTCCAAAAGCACCACAAAGGAATGTAGGTGCCCATGAGAAATATGATATCTTTTGTTCCTTATGCAACTTCATCTGCTTTGACATTTTCCTTGCTGTTTCTGATGAAAAGTTGGGAAAGTGCCACAGAAGAATTAAATGAGAAAATAGTTTAGGCTGTCCATTGGCATTGGTACCTCTGGTCTTTTCCTTGGATAAATCACAGTAAAATGGCCAGTCATTATTCTGTTTGTACTGAGAACTTAAGAAGTCATAAATGCAAGTTAGTAGTCAAAGTGAATAAATGGAAACATATGGAATCTCAGCATTGATTACAAATATACCAAGTGACAAATAATATTCAAAAAGTAAATGGAATATGGTCAATCAGGGCAAAAGAATTGATTACAGCACATGTCTCTACTAAAATACTGAATGTAGTAGGATGTTTGCATGATTATAAAAATTCCTAGAAGTCTTTACTTTTTTGTATATGTAAAAGAATGAGGGGCTTTAGAAAGATAAATTAATATACTTTGCATATTGAAAGAAAAACATAATCACAAAAATAAAAAATTACAGTATTGAAAATGACTTAACTTAAAAGAGAAATCTTCATTTTCCAGAAATGCATCTTTCTAAAAATATGTTGTGAAATTTTTAGTTTTTAAGAATTTCACAAAATGTAACTCCTCTTAGATCCAAACCAACCTATTCACCCACCAAATGTTTTGTTGTTTAAAATTGTAATAGGCACAAGAAAGAGGCAATTCCCTGGAGTTTAGTAGATCTACCAAAAGTAGCATGCTTAGAAAAAAAAGCTTACTCTTCTTTTCCAAGCATCTATCAGTTTATGAATAGCACCTCATCTAGGGAAAAGACATCATGCTTACCTTTTTGCTCCATGTTGAGATTTTGTCTCCTTTGGACTTTTGCAAGTCTGCATACTTACACAAGCATTGTGCCTTCATATAAAATTGCTCTGTCGTATGCAGAATATGCTGCTTCTGTGTAGTCATCTGTTATCTATGCCTCTAGTAATATTTTGGTTCCATATTCCACAATAATCTCTGAGAGTTGGTAAAAGGAATATGATACAGATATCCCATTTATGACTGAAGATTCCATAATCCTTTATTCACTACATCTTGACAAGTTTTAGACTCTTTGTTATACACCATTTATTGCAAGAAGTGTTTTTAATGAGTGTATACGTTATCAAAAGTCATTTTAATATTATGTCCATGTAGCAGAAAAAATAATAGCAAATTCTATACTAGGACTTATACTGTATCTAGCAACAGGTCCTGGCTTCAGTAACATTGCCAGGTACTCATTTAATCTTTCAGAGCATACCTTAAAGCCAATCAGAATGTGTTTGGGTGCTCTCATAATCTTCATGTCACTATTATACCATGAAAATATCAAAAAATGCCAGTAATTACTGGTGGTTGCCATGATGGTCATTAGATAATGTTTTTTCTTCACAGTTTCCTCTGTGTTCATGAAGATAACCATCTAGGACTTTGAAAACTAGTAAGTAGTGAAGAAGCTTCAAGAGAAATACCACCTTGACTTTCCCATATTTCACAACTCTATTATGTGATGATTTCAGGATTGGAATCTAATCATAAGGTTATAAAGAATAAATAAGAATCATGGCAATAGCTTGTAAAGTTTAGGTCTCTAAAATTCAATGGCTCCAAAGAAGGTAACCCATTCCTAGCACTAAAATTTTTATTTTTTAGTCCATATTGTCTAGTTGGGGTAGTCCTTATTATAGATGAACTATATTTAAACTTTTTGGCAAGAATATACAGTCATGCATTTTTATATGTCCTTTTCAAATGATCATTAGTTTTCTCTCCCCATAATACCTCCTATGTTCTGCCATTCTGTCACCCAGTCCATTTAGTGGTTCTTATTTCATCATGCCCTTTCCTGTGCTCTAGTTTTCGTTCTCTTGCTATGATAAATAGCATGAACATCATTGGGAAAGGGGGGTTATCTGGTCATACAGGCTACATTCTAACACTGAAAATAGTCACGAACAGGAGCTGAAGGTAGGACCCTCAAGGAATATTCTACAAAAGAGACTACAGAGAAATGTTGATTGTTGGTTTGCTCCATAACTCTAGCTATATCATAAATCATAATCATTTTCCCATGGATAATTTTGCACATAGTTTTCTGGGGTTTTCCGTATCAAACATTAATTAATTGCCCTATGTGTATGTCTTCCAGACAATCTGATGGAGGTGATTTCTCAACTGAGGATTTTTTTTTTTGGATGTGGATTTAGACTGTATGAAGCTGACAAAAGCTATCCAGCATAATCCCTTTACATCACTTCATTATATTCTTTCTGACTTAATACCCATTGGTTTCTTACTCATAGTACTTTGGCTATTCCAAATGAATCATACATTCAAAAACAGAATCTGCATATGAGAAAAAACACATAACATTTGCCTTTCTGGGTCTGATTTATTATAGTCTGAGTGACTGTTTACAGTTCTATCGAAGTACTAGTGAATTTCCTGAACAAAACAATAAAAAAAAACCCTCAAATCCAAATGAGGTGAAGACCTAACGAAAAGTTTGATACCTTAAATCAGATAAAGAAGAAGGTAAGGAATATTCTTGAACTTAAGGGACAGAGAAGTAATTTCTGTGATGGCATTAAGGCGAACAATGAAAAATTGAGCCTCCTTAGATGAAAGAGCTCCTGAACAGAAGCAAATACCATAATTTACGTGAAGAGGTAGTCTAGAGAATGGAAAAAATTTTTACAAACAGTACATCTGACAGAAAGTTAATAACTAAATTACAAAAAGGTCTTCAAAAATTTAAACATCAAGATCCCCATGGAAGAGCATAACTCCAAATTGCCAGCCCTGAAATATATACATACAAGAAACAGTATATATACTGAACAGGTTGTTGGCAGAAATATATTAACTAATTAATATATTATATAATAAAAATAATAAAATAAATAGGCAATAATTTGAATCAGATGAGGGTGGGAGGAAATAAGAGTAGGTTTATAGGGAGAAATAGGAAGGGAGAAATTTTGTAATTACACTAAAATCTCAAAAATTAATACCTGCAATAAAAAAATAAGACAAGGAACTATATGTTGGTGGTAGCAAAAGATGAAATGCAAATGGCTAAGAAATGCTTTAGAAATATTTGACATCCTTATCCATCAGGTAAATACAAATGAAAACTCTTTTCAGATTTTACCTTAATTAATTTACATCAGACAAAATCAAAGAAACAAATGACAGCAACTTTTGATGTTGATTTGGGGAATGGGTGCACTTAATGACTTTTAGTAAAGGTGGAAGATGGTAGTCACTCTGAAAATTAATCTGGATGCTCCTAAAATATCTATGAATAGGTGGACTCTAGCCCCAGTTCAAGCACCACTGAAACAACAAACAGGGGACTCTTTATCCTTCTCTAGAGATATTTATGCATCTATTCACAATGGCAAGAAAATGATAAAAACTTGGTTGTATATTATTTCATGAATAGAAAATAAGAATGTGGTATATTTACATAATGTAAGAACATTCTTCTGTCACAACAATTTCCATATGTAAGTATTTTTACATTTTATTTTGCTAGGGACTTTATAGTGTTATGATTTTATTTTCATTATGCAGTCTTAATAATTTCTTACCTGTAGAGAGTAGAAATTTAGAAATCCTCTTACTACTATTTTAAAACTTCAACATTTAATAACTTTAAAATATACTTAGAAATTTTTACCTAAATTTGAACTAGCAAATTTTATTAAGAGAAAAGAAAGTCCAGGGTACAGCTGGTTAAGTTTGTAGGAAAAAATATCCTTCTTTATGACTCTCACCTTTAAGGAAAATGAAAGTGGTACTTAATTGTCAATATAAAAATTCTTATACTCACAAATGCAAGACAGAGATAGGATTACTATACACCCTCAGTTCACAGTGGCATTGTTTTACATGGTCCTACCAATGGTTCTCAAACTTCCTAATGGTGCAACCCTTTAGTGCAGTTATTCATGTCGGGATGACCCTCCAGCTATGAAATTATTTTTATTGCTACTTCATAATGGTAGTTTTGAGTTGTAAATAATTTTGGAGTTAGACATTTGCTAAATAATTCTTAACCCACTGGTTTGAAGCCACTAAAACAAATAAAGAAAAACCTCATAAGCTTGGATTGTTCCAGCCATCTAAAGGCTTCTTGACTTTTCCTTGAATGCCATAGTGGATCATTTCCAAATGGATAGTCATAGATATTGCTGGTTTCAGGCATCTAAATTCAAGGCAAACATACATTATTGGTATAATTTCAATTAATTAAAGTATTTGCAATTTGAATTCTTTTAGCTCCCACCATAATTTAAAACTGGTCCTGCATTTAACAAGCCTTTACAACTATGTATCATTTGTTGCCCTAAAGAAAACCTTGTTACCATATCACATGATATTCTTTGCAAATTGCAGGACTGATTTCATGTGGACAATCGCTCTAGAGTCCAAGATTATTGACTGATGCTTCTGTCCCTCCTGAACCCACAGCAGATCAATCCCAAAGAAACACACTGAGGCCTACATGAATTATAAACTGAATGGCCTATTAGCTAAGGCTTCTTATTAATTAACTCTTACATTTAAAATTAACCATAATTCTCTGTGATAGCCACATGTCTTGGTACCTTTTAGTCAGTGAGTGATTCACATTCACTGATTTCTCATTTAAGGACACTTTTCCAATGCTTACTAGCCTGGTACTGACTAGAGTTTTTTTCAGTCTAAACTACCTACACTTGAATCACTACCAAGTGTTCATTATATAAACAAAAAATAATTTCATTTTCTCCTAAAATAAGTTTCAAAGAATTTTTCATTTTCTGTTTTTATGATTATATATATATATCTTTACTAAAATAGAGTATGAGCTAAACTACTTAGGAACTTGAAGCAATTTGATCAACCACTTAAAAAGTTTCATGAAAAAATATGTCTTGAATAATAGCCATGTAATAAAATTTATTCATGATAATTATAATTAATTATATTATTATATATTAATATATAATAATATATTCTTTCATAGAGTATCATTCATATTAACTTAGGCAAGTTGATCGGAAGTTCTTCAATTTTACTTAAATTGAGCAAGATTCAGTTTCTAAATTTAACAGTAAGCTTTCATTTGAAATTTAAGTTGCTATATCTGTATTTTATATCAATTCATAGCAATCTTCATGACACCCAGAAGATGATAGAAGTATTGGATAAAGGGAATACAATAAATGGAAAATCAAAAGATCAATCAGGGGTTCTTATGATCATATTATGAAATATTCCCATATTCTTATACACAGTCAGCCTACTTTTTAGCTAATCACCTTATAAGGAATGAGTGTGTTGTGAAGGTTCTGACTTAAAGATAAGGCTTAGTCTGTATTTATATGCAAAAAATAGTGACACACACATATTGTAAGGTAGTAAAAGCAAGACAGTAGGCAAAATTGCCTGAAATTTAACTCAGGATTTTTTCTCGTTACTTGTCCTGCCTTGTCCATCAAGATGTAAACTGTTCTGTAATGCCAATTCTGAATAATGCCAGATTACATCTCCTTAAACCATCATACAAAATAAATATTTCTTCTTGTAAATCTTTTTTATGGGTATTAACTACAGAAATGGAAGAAAAGAGTATTAAAAAAACTATATAGCATAGTAGAGTTATTTCTTCAAACAAACAAGCTTTTGTTTATTTTTCATTGGCACTGAATTGTAGGTTATGGGCACTAGACAAGCCCTGTATTGAAACAAGCAGATTTCATAGTTAATGAGGACAGTTGTTCTGAAGTCAAAGATTGTTGGATGAGGCTTCTTCTCCACCTGAACCCACAGACAATCAGTCCCAAAGAAACATACAGATTCCTACATTAATTATAAACTGGTTGCCTTATTAGCTCAGAATTCTTATTGACTAACATTTAAATCTAAAATTAACCATAGTTCTTGTCTGTGTTAACCGTGTGGCTTGGAATATTCTATAAGTGAGGGAATCTCATCTTGCTTCCTCTGTGTCTGGATGAAGACTACAGACTGAACTGATCATTTTTTCGCAGAGATCTCTTATTCTGATCATCCCACCTATACTTCCTGTTTGGCTATTGGCCAATCAACATTTTATTAAATCAATAGAAGTGACAAATCTTTACAGGACACAAGACCATTGTCCCACAGTACTTCCCCTGTTTTTATTTTTTTAATACAAGAATACTGAACCTAATCTCCTTTGTTTAGCTTTTTTCCTGAACAATATCCATACCAACTTATAACCAATACTCTAAACATAGATAATCATCCATAATCCATTTTTGGAAATATGGGTATAGTTTTATGAGAAACTTTCTGATGATTGGGGATGCTGATAATCTTATGGCAACCTAAAGAAAATTTAGAATTAATGTCATGTCTTGATTGGTTGGTTCTGTGAGTCTATTTTTATTATTTATTTATTTATTAAAAATTATCACCTCTTCCCTTCCTCCCATTTCCCCTCCCACTCCCCCCACTCCCTCTACCCCTCTACAGTCCTAAGACCAGTCAGGGTTCCATGCCCTATGGGAAGTGCGAGTCCTCCCCCCTCCATCCAGGTCTAGGAAGGTGAGCATCCAAACAGACTAGGC
>LOEQ01008862.1:17710-30951 GCA_001685075.1 Bramus lutescens
TCTTTCTCCCAGCATTCTGTTCTGTTTTCTCCGCCTATCTAAGCTGCTGTCCTATCAAAGGCCAAGGCAGTCTATTTATTTGACCAATGAAAGTAACACATAGACAGAGGAACCACCTACATCACTTCATGCTCACTTACAAGTGTGATGGCTGCATTCTCCACCAGGGACCTGACTCACTCCAGGCTTCTCTCCTTAGGCACAGCAGTTAGTGAGACACCCAACCCTGAGGGCCCCTTTCTTTCAGCACTAGGTCCACAGCACAGCCTTGCTTCCTGAAGCATCTACCAGAGTCCATAGCAAGTTCTCTCTAGTAAGTCCGCTTCAAATATCCTGTGGCTCTCCATGGTGAGTATTTTATTTTCACTGCAATGAGTCATGACTCATTCTTTTAACTCTAGTCTGTTCCCAGTAACCCTTGACAAAAACAGACCTTTGCAATTCCTTATGTGGCTATGGCCAATTGAGATTCTTCTGTTGAGAATTCTCTGTTTAGATCTGTACCCCCCTTTTTTTAAATTGGATTATTTGTTATTTTAATGTCTAGTTTCTTGAATTCTTTATATATTTTGGAGATCAGTCCTCTGTCCGATGTGAGGCTGGTGAAGATCTTTTCCCATTCTCTAGGCTGCTGTTTTGTCTTATTGACTGTGTCCTTTGCCTTACAGGAGCCTATAGTCCACAACCCCAGAGAAACTAGGTAACAAGGAGAACCCTAAGAGAGACATGTGTGGATCCCCCTGGGGAGGGGAAATGGACAAGATCTTCTGAGGAAATTTGGAGTGTGGTGGGAGGGAGAAGGAAGAGCAAAAAGGGAGGGGAAGGAGAGAAGGGGAGGGGGAGGAGAACAAGAGGGAATAGGATGGTTGAGATCGGGGGAAGGACACGCAGAGAGAGATCAAGGAAAGTGATTGTGGGAGTCATTATGGGAGTAGAATGAAACCTGGCACCAGAGAAATCCCCAGGAACCCAGAAGGATGACCCCAGCTAAGACCCTAAGCAATAGTGGAGACGGTACCTGAACTGGCCTTCCCTGTAATCAGACTGATGGCTCGCTTAATTGTCATCATAGAACCTTTATTCAGCAACAGATGGAAGCAGATGCAGCACTGGGCTGAGCTTCCAGATACCAGTCAAAGTGGGAGAGCAGCAGTAATGTGAGCAAAGGGGTCGAGACCATGACGGGGACACCCACAGAAACAGCTGACCTGAGCTAGTGGGAGCTCACTGACTGTGGACTGATAGTGGGGAAACCTGCGTAAGACCAAACTAGGCCCTCTGAATGCGGGTGACAGTTGTTTGGCTGGGGCAGACTGTGGGGACACTGGTAGTGGGACCAGGACTTATCCCTAGTGTTTGGATTGGCTTTTGGAACCCATCCTCTTTGGAGGGATACCCTGCTCAGCCTAAATATAGGGGGAAGACCATGGCCCTGCCTCAAAGTGATGTGCCCTACTTTGCTGACTCCTCTTGGGAGGCTTTACCCTCTCTGAGGAGAGGATGGGGGTGAGGTGGAGGGGAGAGAGTGGGACGAGGGGAGGGAGTGGGTACTGGGATAGGTATGTAAAATGAGAAAAGATGCTTTTTAAAAATTAATTAATTAAAAATTTAAAAATGCCATTCTAATTTTAAAAAAGGAATCATGCATCATACTCTAAAACATGGACCTTTGCTGAGACTCAGCTGAGGACTTCTCTGCCTGCACCAGGACCCTCAAACCCGTGTTCATGCACACATCTGAATCTGTCTCTTCTGTTCCGTGTCTGCCCTCATCAGAATGAGAAATTCACACTGTACAGGAACTCTGATACTTCTGAGAAGGTCTCTTTAATTGGGCTCATTTTGCTTCCTGGAAATGGAGTACATTGGGAGTTATTATCTGATATAATTTAAGTTTTTTTCACTGTTATATTATCTTCCAACTTCATAGCACACGGTGCTTCGGCCTGACCACCTGCCATGAGCGTCTGGAATGCTGTTTGTCTATAGAGTGAAAGTCTCTAAGTACAGGATGGCAAACTTCTGACAGACAGTGCTCCCTGCAGCCAGCCTTGGGAATGAGAGAGTCCAGGATCCCTCCTCGGATGAGAATTCTTGGGAGAACCTTTGCCATGGGCAGCCAGAATCTTCTCCCACAGAACTGAGGTAACTGGGTAATTCAACGTTTGGATGAGAGCTGTGAAATTCACCACTGGTTTGAAGAACCAAGGCTGGGATGGCACACAAGTAAAAGGTTTGGAAGTCTTGAGGTTGTGGTTGTGCCTATTTAGCTTTTTTGTAACTGCAGCACACGCCAGTCCCTAAAGCTAGCAAGTGACACTAAGCTGCAGCCCTGTCTAGCATACAACTTTCTCCCAAGGAAATTTGGGATCTTGTTTATGTGTTCTTGAGAATACCTTTCTTTGTTTTGTTTTGTCTTGTCTGACTGTTCCTACATACTGTTGTCTGATCTCTTTGGCAAATTTTGAAGACAAAGTTACAGACATACCATCCTTCTAAGTAGAACCATTTAGTTCCTGTGAGATCACCTCAACCTAAAGTGCCCTTCTTCCAGGCCAACTTCTGCCCCCTCCACCATGTTCACTGAGCACAAAGCTAACTGTATACTGGTCCTTACAGGAAAGATTCACAAGGGATGGTGTGGACCTACAGGGGTCATTTTGTAAGTTTTGGACAAAACCAGAATTGTCCATTTAACACGTAGCTCTATGGAAAAGGTAAAGAAATCTTTGTGAGAAAATATCCCCCTTACCTAAAAGACAAGGCCATTTTGTCTGACATGGAGCTGCCCTCTTCTTTATCTGTATTCCTCCAGGACTGGCAACTGAAGTTTTTAATTGTCTGCTTTTGTAAAGTATTATTGTTCCACTTGCTTTTTCTCTTTTCTGTAAACTCTAAAGGACTACTAAAACCATTCATTTTCACACATGGTAAAAAAATATATGATACAGATAAATAGCAAATATTCCCTAACCGAAAGAAAAAGTTTTTGGGTTGTGTTTGTTTTTAGGAGACGTAGAAGTCATTGTACAGCCTTTGTTTTTATAGCTAGATAGTAAGGAAAGTTCTGAATTACAAGATAAAAGAATTTTGTCATGATTTTAAAATTGCTACATAGAAATACTATTAAATATTTTGATTTGTTCAAAAGTGGGGTTAGCTGTCGACTAGTTCAAATTATCCTACATTGTTCTATGGATTAAATGAATTTGCTACTTCTTTCATAGCTTCTCTAGAATGAAAGGGTATTTGTTTGTATATATGCATACTAAATTAAATACAATGATAATCAGTGTCCATTTAAATGTTTCTTTATTAAAATTTATCAAGTTTTAAGTAAAAATTGCAATGATATCTAAATTGTACTACTTTTCAGACCCTTAATTTAATTTTAGATATGATTAGATCTATTTAGAAAGTATGTTTAAATACTTCATTAGTCACTGAGGACATTTAGATGAGAAACAAGACACATAAATCTATTAAAAGTATTTGGCTCATTTCTTGTGTTGTTATTGTTTATTATGTGTATGATGGGGGTGCACATGTGCCTCTCCACGCACACATGGAGGCCAAAGAACAACTCTGTGGAGTCAGATTCTCTCCTTTCACCTTTATATGGGTTCCAGGGATCAAACTCATGACACCAGTCTTGTACTGAGAGAACTTTTGTCCACTCTACCATCTTAAAATAACAGTAAATTAAAATAGAAATATTTTGGATAATAAAATAAAGCACTTAGCACACAACAGTTTTAAGGAACAAGGCTTGCAGAGCAATAAAAGATGAGATAGACTAGACTTTCCTAAATATTCCAACCTTTAGGTAAGTTGGTATGAGACTTTGCCTACTAAATTATTATGTAAAATTTACTTTGGGTAAATAACACAAGTTAAACACACTGGCATGATTATCTCTCAGCCATCGATCACTTTCAAATTCAAAGGACTGTGTTATGAATAAGCACAATAACTAGAAAAGTCATTGTGAATCCAAAGGTTTTCCAGAAATTTGACATTCACAAATATTTCCTTTCATTCCCAGAGGGTGTATTTTAGGAAGGCTTACTGATAAGAATGAAGTTCTTACTTCAGTCTAGTTGTCCTGGGTTTCCCCATGGAGGCAGTGTGTGTGTGTGTGTGTGTGTGTGTGTGTGTGTGTGTGTGTGTGTGCAGTTGGGGGGGTCAGAATTGCGGGATTGAAATCCATGTATTTCAAGGGAAGAACGTTAAATGATCGAAGACTAATGAATCAGAGTTGAAGAATCTGGTTAGCTCAGCTGAGAGCACCCGGAAGCAACGGCTCCAGTAGCAGTGTGCACAACAACCTACAACTCAGATCTTGGCTTCCAGTAACAGTGCTTCCTGGAACACTGGCTGATCCAAGAAATGGAGCAAAGACATACATGAGATGTGCCTCAAAACACCGAGTAGTACCAGAAAGAGAAGAGAAGCTTAAGAAAAGAAAATGTGTCAATGGGAGCATGTCAGAGGAATGTAGGAACCAACACGAGGGTTTTAAGAGTACTGTAATCAACCAAATAAATAAAACTGGCCATGGTGGTGCGTGTTTATAATTGCAGCACTCAGGAGGCCGAGGCAGGAAGGTTGGGAGTATGATGCCAGGTTAACTATATAGCCATCTTGGGGTGCATAGCTAGCCCCTGTGTCAATCAATTAATCAATCTAGTAGCACTTGATTGTAACCTATTGTATAAAATAAATATTTATAAGCCCAAATAGACACAAACAAGTGCCTAAGAAAACAAGTGAGTGAGGGTGACTCGATCAATCTGAATTCCAAATAACCTCCATATATGTTGTGTTGATGGACTTCACCTTCAGATGGGGTAAGGATGAAGATTTACCCTTGTGCTTTTCCTCCCCAGAACTCCAAAGCCCTGCTGAAACATGGGGAACACATAAGGCAAAGACCAGTGGCAAGTTATTCAACAGCCCTCAAGACTGCTGTGGTGACCAGAAACAAGCTGGAGGATGTCATACCCAACCACAGATGACAGTGACATCACAACTGAACATATGGTGTCTAGGTGGAATGCTGGGTCAACCAAAGGACCTTGGGGGCTCAGAGTGTAGTTCAGTAGTTGTGTGCTTACCCAGCATGTGTAGGTATTGGGGTTAAGTCCTTGGCACTGAAAAGGGGAATGAGATATTAGGTATTGAATAAGGAAATTTGAAAGACTGCATAAATTAGTTAATAAAAATGTATCAATACTCATTCGCTGATTCTACCAGATGCTTCCAATCCAAAGTCCTATTTCCTTAAAAGCTAACTGCTGGTATAAGCACCTTGGCACCCTCACTGAGCTCCTTGGACTTCCCCCGTGGAGAGTGTTCTTCCTCACTGCAGCAAGTGTTCAACTGTGAGTTGTTCCTGGCAGTCTCTGTCTGTGGTCCAGTCAGATGGCCATTGCCGGTTCATGTGCAATTCACTGACGAGATTCAGATGTGTGCTTCCTGAGTATAATTCTTGGTTTTACTTTGCACCTTAGTACTTGTTTTAAAATTCTCATTCCATGCCCTTCCCCGCAAAAACAAAACAAAACAAAACAAACCCACATTGTTTTTAAATGGCATAGTCTCCAAAAAGACTAAGTATTTCTCTAATTGACCTCAAGATGGCAGCCTTGAATAAAAGATATTTCCATTCTAAAGCCCTGGCCTTTCAATAGCTCTCTCTGAAGCTGGTCTTAGGAATCACTTCACTATTTCTTCTTGGATTTTAAAACAACATATCCAAACTTCTGCTGCATTTTCTTCCTTGATGGTTTATTACAAGGACAAAACTTTCTCAAATTTCTCCCTAGGACATTGAAGCCAGTCGGGAAGATCAAAACTGATCTTGAAACAGAGTAAAATGGGAGAAACTCAAGTTATGGTAAGACAGGTCGTGGGTGTCTTTGCTAATGCTGTGCCCTGAAAGCTGGGCTCCATTCTTAGGAACGTTAGGAACATCTTGACCTCAAAGGACCTCACAACATAGTTGTAGCTGACTGGATTGTGAGTATTTCTTTTGGATGCTGAGAGCTCTTGGGCCATGAAAATCACTGAAAAAGTAAATGACATAAAACTCTAGCTGGTGACTTGGGTCACCAGTGTCTGAATAGTCCCCCAAATGAATAAAGCAATGCCTTTACTCAACTTCATTTTTTAAAAGTCTGTCATATATTGTTGCCTTTCTTTGACTGCTTTTGTTGGGGAAAGTAGGTTAATAGGACATGAGATCCAGATGTTTCAAGTTCACATCTAACTCTGCTTCTTCAGAATGGTCATTTCTGAACCATTTCTGTAAAATAGGATTACGATAATTTCCAGAGTTGCAGCTAAGAAGATATTAAGTTTAATTTAGGAAAAAGGACAAATAGACTACACACACACACACACACACACACACACACATACACACACGCACAGTGCAGTTAAACCAAAACATGCATATAGTTACTGACTTTCTTCCAGCCTCATGGGCTGAGGATAAGGGAGAAGACACCATGAAGAAAAGTGAGTGCTTCCAAGGCTGCTCTGGGTTATGGTCATCAAAATGGACACAGCATTCCGAAGGAATCTGAGGAAATACCCAATTATCATTTAGACCTCATGCAATATTTACTCAGAAGCAGAGGAATACAGCTGCTTTCTGTCTGCAGAGATACTGTATAGAGATCAATTGGTTCATTGTTTTGTCAGATTCCAAGGCACAAAACCCTAATATCTAAAAACCATGTAGTCAGAGAAAGGCAGTTGACTTTTGTTGTGGAGAGCAGACCAAGTGGGCTCAGCTGGAAATTTGGAGTGCCTTCTCTTTTCTGAGAAGCATTCCTTCTAGAAAACTCTTTATGGGGTTTCACATTCAAAACAAGCCCTTCAGTTAGCCAATCTTTTCCATGTGTGTTCTTTCTCCTGCTGGTGTCATTGCTACTTTGATTTAAAGGCTTGCTTTCCTGAATGGCAAACTTGTAACCCAGGAAGACACGAGATCTCACTGGACATTGAACGAAACAAGCCATCTTTATCAAATGAGTTCAAGAATACATCAAAGGGCTGTTCTCAGTAAAGCACAAGCATCGCTGATGTCAGTGAACACTGGAGGGCAGTCACACGCAGAACATGGTGTCTCTTTCCTCAAACTCTTAATGAAATGAACTAATCATGTTCTACCCCAGTTCTCCACATTGAAGATTATTTCCCTAGTAGTTTTCTACCGTTTCAGCCAAGAGATGAGCTTCATTCACTCCCATTTCATTGTAGAATGACCAAAGTGTGCTTCTTTCTATTTGCATCCTCAAATCATAGCGTCCTGCTTTGAGAGCAGCAGGAAAGATGAGCCAGGGCTGGGGTTGTACAGGCTATTTTCCGGCTATTAGGTTGTGTTGCAGCATAGATGGGGCTTGAGGGGGTGTGGCTTCTGGTTGGCAGCTCTATTTGGATTGTGTTCACCTTGAAACAGCTGTGGCAAAGCAGCCCTGTGGGGAAGAGGTCATGAGAAGCAACACAGGAGAAGTGAGGAGACCTGCATTCCTGTGGTGCTGGAACAGATGGCGAACAAGCAAGGCCGGAACTGGCCATTCTCCAGATGGACACGACATGAGTCTCTGTGCATAGCCATCTCCAGAAGGACACACAACAGAATCCAGGCCCTGGATTTCCACCCTTGGCCCAAGCCTGGATGATGCAGTTAGTCTCAAAGACCATAGCCACCTTCATCACTCTGGGACCTAGAGCAGGGAGGGGCACTACAGACCAATCTAGAATAGGAGAGTATCACAGCACTCAAACTTTGGAAAGCTACACGCTTATACAGAACATGCAAGAGACCAAAAGTAACAAGAATCTGATAGTTCTAGCCTGGAAAAAATTAAATAATAATCACTGACTGTATGGGGTTCCTGCTGCAATCAGGCAGTGTTAAAAATCATTCCCTGGTGGTGTTGGTACATGCCTTTAACCCGAGCACTCAGGAGGCAGAGGCAGGTTCTTCTTGAGTTCAAGACCAGCCTGGTCTATGAACTAAGTTCCAAGACAGCCAGAGCTATTACACCCTGTCTTGGGGGAAAAAGTCATTCAGTCTTTGTGAAGATCCTATGTACTATGTAACACAATCTTCTGCATTTCATAGCCGGAGTACCCGGGGCAAAAAGATGCTAAATGACTCTGCTAAGGACATCCTGGCTGTAAGTGCCATGCCTCAGAGTGAGCCCAGGCATCTGCTCCTCACAGAATAAGAAACACGATGCTTCTTTCTGGAATGAAAGGAAATGATTTTGAGTTTTAGTACCCTGGTTTTCTGATAAGTCAGATGAATACCTACACTATATATTTCCTGAAGGAAAGATGCTGTTTTACAATTACTCAACTAATTTGAAATTCTTGTTTGGATTTTTACCTGTATCTCAGCTCTACTTCCTGTCTACAAGCACTGTTTTAGTTTAATGTTTATACATCTTTTTGTAGAAATCAGACACCACTGGTGGAGGCTCTCATCTTTCTGATCTTTTTAGCATTGGAGATGTCTGGCATGGAGTCTAAGCAAAGAATGTGTTCAACAAATATTTACCAGCTATTTGAGCAGCTTCAATAAATATGTTTTTCTTGAGTAACTATTTATTATGGATGAAAGGCACATCTGTCAGAAGTGCTTGTTGTACTTTAGATCATAACACGAAAGCAAATTGAGTAAATTTGTTAAAGGATGAGAAAACCCATAAGATAAGATTAATTTTCATTGTGAGTACATTGTTAAGAGTCATCAATGGTTTCCTAGCAGTCCATATATAGAACAGAGTTACGAATAACAAATTCTGTTTCCCCAATAGCCTAAGTGGCTGCATAACTATCTTGTTTCTGCTTTCCAGTAACTCTTATTTTACAGATGAATAAGCTGAGTTTTGAGGTGCACAGGCACCTCACAGAACTGAGCGGAATTGGGATGTTTCTGGCTCTAAAACCTCCTTTCTTTCTACTATACATTATCAACTCAAGAATTCATTCTAGCTAAGTGTAGTGGCTCACAATAGTAACATAAGACTTGGGATTTGACTTGATGGATTGAAACAGTGTGGTTTATTTCCTTAAAAACAGCAGTGTGGAGATTTCTGGCTGTTGTCGAGGTTCTCACGAGTGCTGAGAGGTTTTCCTGGCCTTTCCCTCAGAGGGGCAAGATTCAGGGGAAGAGAAAGGAACGTAGCATTTGCTCAAATCCGGAAGCTTGCCTGGAAGCTCCATGGCAGATTAGCCAAGCAGAGCTGGGAAGGAGAAGGAGGAAGGTTTGGTATAAACTTCTGAGCAGTGTCTGGACACAGTGTTTTCTGGTTCACTAGCGGATCTCCACAAAACCACCTCTCCAGATTCAGGGTTGATGGCCAGGCAATGCAATGGGCTCATCTCTTAGGACAGATTCTTGGTCAGAATAACTGAATTTTTGAAAATATGATTGGTTAGATTTTTTGTTGATTTTATTGAGCTATTCATTTTTCTCTGCTCCCCTCTTTTCCTCTCCCCTCCCCTTCTACCTCTCCCAAGGTCCCCATGATCCCAATTTACTCAGGAGATCTTGTCTTTTTCTACTTCCCATGTAGATTAGATCCATATATGTCTCCCTTAGGGTCCTCATTGCTGTCTAGGTTCTCTGGGATTGTGATTTGTAGGCTGGTTTTCTGTGCTTTATATTTTAAAATCATGTATGAGTGAGTACATATGATAATTGTCTTTCTGGATTTTTGAGTGAGCTGGGCTACCCACTGGCTACCCTTGGCCCTACCTGGTCCTGAAGAGGACCTGCTGCAGCTCAAGGCCACAGCACTGTGGTCACTGGAGTCTTCTTTTGTCTGATTTTTGTTGTTCAGGTAGCTTCAAGAGAATGTCAGACAAGGAATCAGAGGTGATGTCTGTCCCTGCTCTGTTGCCCACTGAGAGACCTGGAGTACAACCATAAGACCCTCAAGTGTTCGTTCATTCCTATTAATACAAGATAGGTGTAGTTTTCACTCCTGTTTATCTAGGTTACAGAAGGTACCAATCGGCACTCTGAAACTATGGGGATTTTACATACAGTGAAGGGTTCTTACCATCACTCAGTACAATGAGACCATAAAGTTCAGTGACTGTGCCAACTCGTGGGTAGCAGGCTATAAGCCGTGAGGCTGGGGCTGGGCTCTCCCCACCTCTGTCTCCTCAGAACTGTTGCTATAGGTGGTTTCCCTAGAATTTACACTTTCCATAGTGTGTTGCCCCAGTGAGCCTGTAACTGTCTGAATTTTTGCCCAGTTTTGTTGCTGCCGTTGAAGTCCCCATGTAAACGCCCACCTTGCACTGAGTCATCATGTCATGACATCTTCTCAGGGTCCCTTTGACTGCGACAGTTTAAAGTAAGAATTTAATAAATGTTTGTTCAAAGAAAAGGAAAGTAAAATGATGTCTTTAAAAATTGATGGAAGACAACCTCAGGCCAATAAGCTCTGGCCCTGTACCCTATGTCTAACTGTAGCTGGGACACCACCTGGATGTCCACGAATGCTACCCAAGGGATGGTAACTCTCAGTTTCTAATCCTTGTAGCCTGTTCTATTTCTGTTTCTACCATCTCTCTTCTCCAGCTCCCAAGTATTTAATCCTGAATTTCTACTCATCTCTTCACTTCCTCTAATTGCCAACATAGAATCATTTGGAAAGTATTTGTATTCCACTGAGCTACTCAGACAGGGTGCAAACCTCAGTGTCTTAGTTAGAGACACTCTTAATGTATGAAACACCATGACCAAAAGCAGCTTGGAGAGAAAAGGCTTTATTTGGCTTACATATCCTGAATTACAGTCCACTGAGGGAAGCCAAGGCAGGAACTAAAACCAGGAGGAAATTTTGAGGCAGGAACTAATGCAAAAGCCACAGAGGAGTGCTGCTTACTGACTTAGTCCTTTGGATCAGCCTGCTTATAGAACCCGGACCACCAGTTCTGGTGTGGTATCACTCACAATGGACTGGGCCTTCCCACATCGATGGCTAATTTAAAACAATGCCCTCCAGGATTGCCTAGAGCCGGATTTTGTGGAGGCCTTGTTCAGTTGAGGTTCCCTCCTCTCAAGTGACTTTAACTTGTGCCAAGTTGACTTAAAACTAGCCAGGACACCCAGCCGCTCTGCAATATTGCAGACTCGCTCCTCTTCTGTCGGCACAGGCAGCGGTACGTTACTCCTCGCTTCTCTCTGTTAATTCCATCAGGATCCCACTGCAGAGATGGAGCGGATGCTGTCAAGATAGATGCTGTCTCAGGTCCCTTGCCTGTGTGACCTTGATGCTTTGCTACCACTGTCAGAAGCAGGTTTGAGAACTCACATTCCCAAGTGCTTTCGGGTGTGTCTAGCCTGTGACCCTGCGCTGCATGAAGCCAGATGAGACAGAGGCTAGCGATGAATGCGCTCCAGGACAAATCTTCAAACTTACTTAAAGTGTTATGAGACCTTCTTTCCATTTTTTTGATAACTCCTTGGATAGTTCTCCAGTATGAACTTTGTATGTAGTAACACCTTGTCACAATGTCAAAGTGGTGGGGCCTGCCTGCATGGGTTACATCATGATAGTGCACCATCAAATTAACCAGCAAACCTTATATACACGGGATTAAAGATCTCTTTTCACTGTACCATTTCTCGAGTTTCTTTATGCATGGTATGCATGCATTCTCACACAATAGCTTGCCTGTGGAGGTCAGAGGACAATAGCTGGAGTCCATTCTAGCCTTCTTACTATGTAGGTTCCGGGGACCAAATCCAGGTTGTCAGGCTTGGTGGCAAGTACCTTTACCTACTGAGCCATCTGGTCAACTCAACTCCCACCATTTTGAAAATCATCATCTTTATCAAGATAAATTCATATACCATTTGAGTTATTCATTTAGTACAGACAAGCCATACTTTTCACATGGTGATTCCTGAACCTTTCTTCTTATCAATAAAGGCTTATGCATTCATGGTCACTTGCCATCTCTCCTGCTCTTCTCATTGTCTTCTTCCTCAGTTCCAGGATATGACTAACCTGTTTCACAGAGTTGCCTACTGGTCAGAGTATAAATGGAATAATATGATTGTGGATGGTTTCCTTTCTTTGGCATAATATCTTAAAGCTTTATTCATGTTGGAGTATTTATTACTAACTTGTCCTTTTTATTGATGAGTTATATTCTATTTCTGTGAATAGATTACTGGTGATAGATAATTGTTTTTTTTTTCACTACTATCAACCGTACTTCTAAGATCATTGATGTAGAGGTTTCAAATGGACATGCTCTCATTTCTGTTGGGTAGGCACCCATGATATCCAGTAATGCTATGAATTGGCAGTTTGTATAGGAATTATATGTTTGCTTGAGGACCTTCCTGTTTTTCAAAGCAGATAAAACATCTTAAAGTCTTTTTCCATGTTGTGGACTTTCTTTTGTGTCACAATACAGATGGCATTTAAGCCAAAGGTGATAGCAGACTTAGGGTTTGGGCTTGTCAAGAGAACACAAGTTTATCTTAATTTGAAGTATGGAACATTATAACATTTTATGCAACTGGGGGTTGAACCCAGGAATTTGAACAGGCAAATGTAACACCAACAATTCAGCCCTTATGTAACACGTCTAAGCCACCCTCAGCAGCTTTTGCATTGTTTCATATGTCCATCACAGAAGTCGTAGTTTTCGTGTGTCCATCACAGAAGTGGTAGAGTGCTATACATCCATCATGAAGGTGCTGTATCAGATTAAATAGATATGTTTGGAGTTACTTTAAGCAGAATGTGGTTGGAATCCAGACCTCAGCATCTTCCTCCAGCTCCTATCCTATTGCTTTGCAGGAACTCCAAGAATCACAAAGGCCTAACTCAGTTCAGTTACTGGTGTAATTGTATATGTTCATGGAGTTACTGGTGTAATTGTATATGTCCACGGAGTTACTGGTGTAATTGTATATGTCCAGAGAGTTACTGGTGTAATTGTATATGTCCACGGAGTTATGGGTATAATTGTATATGTCCACAGATTTACTGGTGTAATCGTATATGTCCACGGAGTTACTGGTGTAATTGTATATGTCTCTGGAGTTACTGGTGTGATTGTATATGTCCACAGATTTACTGGTGTAATCGTATATGTCCAAGGAGTTACTGGTGTAATTGTATATGTCCACAGATTTACTGGTGTAATTGTATATGTCCACGGAGTTACTGGTGTAATTGTATATGTCC
>LOEQ01008862.1:46496-65803 GCA_001685075.1 Bramus lutescens
CAATTTGTGTGTTGTTATTTCCGGGTATAAGCTAGCCGTGTGGGAGCTGGGCGGAACGAAAAGCAGGCCCGCTCTCCTCATTACTACAATCACCCATCAAGAAAATGCCCCCAAAGATTTGTTTACAGGCCATTCTGATGGAGGCATTTTCTCAATTGAAGTTGCCTCTTCCCAGATGACCCTATCTTATGTTAAGCTGACCTAAAACTAACCAGTGCAATTACGTTTTAGGTGACTAAAATAACCTAACATAAAGTCCATCTTATTATAAAGTATTTAATATCTTCTTTGATTTATTAAATACTGTACTAGAAGTATAAGACAAAATAACTCTATGCACAATGGAAATCTTTCAATATTTTATATAGATTTTGAGTTGCAAAAATGGAAAAACATTTGTGATCACATGTTCTAGAGATTATCCCACTGAGTAATTTTAACCAGAAAAAAAAAAACTGAATTCAGATCGGATTCCTAATGAACACAACCCCCCCCTTTTTTTTTACCTAATTGTGTCTTCCCAAAAGGTATGTAGAAGTCTTAAACTCCCTAGTACCTCCAAAGGAGACCTGATTAAGTAAGGGGACATTTCAGCTATAATTAGCTGAATTAAGAAAGGGCATGTTGGAAAAGGTCAGCTTTTAAGCCAACATCTAGAAACCTCTTTTAAAAAGATTTGGTTTTGGTTTTTATTTACATGTGTCTGTATGGGTAGATACCCACAGAGTGCAGAATAGGGAGTCTGATCCCTTGGAGCTGTAGTTGTGGATGGCTGTGAGCTCTCAGACATGAGTACTAGGAAGGGAATCCTGGTCCTCTGAAAAAACAACAAGCACTTTTAACCACTGAGCCATCTCCTCTAGCTCCACTAGTGTAGGTGGAGGCCGTTAGTTAGTTCCCAGCTCCCAGCCCTGAAATAACCACACAGAAACTGTATTAATTAAATCACTGCTTGGCCCATTATCTCTAATGTTTTATTGGCTAACTCTTACATCTTAATTTAACCCATTTGTAGTAATCTTTGCATCACCACAAGGTCGTGGCCTACCAGCAAAGTTTTAGCACGTCTTACTCTGGTAGGTCCATGGCATCCCTCCCATTCCTCCCTTCTTCCTCCCAGCATTCAGCTTAGTTTTTCCCGCCTAGCTAAGTTCTGCCCTCCTATAGGTCCAAAACAGTTCTTTATTCATTTAACCAATAAAAGCAACACATAGACAGAAGGACCTCCCACACACTAGTGTCCTTCTAATAGAATTTAAATAAAGATCCAAGAGAACAGAAGGCCATGAGGAAAAAAAGTATGTCTTCCACATGTTGCATCTACACACCAAGGAATTCCATATAGATTGTTAGCTGCATCCAGAAACCCATAGGTAGATTGTTTTTTTCTTTCTGAGCTCTCAAAAAGAATCTACCATAAGTGCCCGACCTCCAAAAGTATGAAATGAGAGGCTGGAGAGATGCCTCAGCCATTAGAATCATGTACTGCTTTTGTAGAGGACCCAGGCTTGTTTCCCAGCACTGAAGTTGGGTGGCTCACAATTGCCTCTAACTCTAGTTCTAGTGGGATCTGATGCTTCTAACCTACATCAGCATCCACACACATGTCCAAATACTCTCTCAAACATATCTACACACAATTTAAAACTTAAAAATATGTCTTAAAAATGAACGGTATGTTTCCTGTATTTTTAAGTGCATAGTGGTAGTTCATTACAATAGCTCCTGTAAACTTCCTATAAACTAATGCAGACAGCAAACCTCTAGCAGACATTCTAACAAGCTTGTGTCAATCTCTTTGCTTGTGAAATAAAAATAATAGAAGTAGTGCAGTTGAGGAAACAGCCAGCTGTAGGGAACATGTTAGTGTTTGACTGCCTGAGGCACGGGAGCCTTGTGGCTTCTGTTCTGCCATCCCTGCAGGGTAGAGGCCAGGACTCCAGCTGTGCATCAAAACCACCTGGAGGGCATGGCCTGCCCCAAGCCAAGCATCCTGCAAGTTGGGTGTGGCCTCAGTTAGTCAGTCTTCTAAGATATCAAGCTGCTGCTGTGGCTGCTGCTGGCCAGTGGCCACATTTTGAGCATGACAGAATTAGACATTTGGGGATGTTTTAGCGAGCCAAGGTAACAGAATAAGCTTTAGGAAAATGGGTAAGGAGGTAAGGNAAGGAGGCTTTGCCTCATGTGTAGCCCAACCCTTCAGTCACATTTTGATGTCTTGATGAATCCACTCTCAAGGTTTTCCTGCTGTATCACTGGTTATAGGTCTCTCCCTTGTCTTTGCTCTGAACTTGGCATTATTTTCCTATATGTTCTTGGCTTAGATTTGAATGGCTACTTGTGTATCTTGGGCTTTCCTTGAGTGAGTGGTTTGGGAGTTCCTCCAAGGCATGTCTCAGAATTCTGGTGAAATCTGAGGCCTTTTCACCCTGGGGCCCTTCCTGGGGTCCTACTATATATTTCACATTACTTGTAAAAGCTCAACCAGACACTCGTCAGTGGAGGTAGTTTTCATGTAGTTGTCATTAACTGACTTTTTGTGGAGTCTCAGTTCATGTTTAGGTGGGCTTAGGAGAACCTTGAACTTCTTTCAAAGAAACTTATAATTGCCCAAGTCTTCTCTCCCTATAAACTTGCCCATTAGCTCATGTATTCTTTCACTTATTCACATAATGCCCTGTTGAGCAGTTTCTGGGTGATTGACAGTATATACTAGACATGCAGCAGTGGGCATAAGCCAGGGGTTCATACTGCAGTGGAGTTTGCAGAGAGGTGGGGAAAGAGGCAAGACAGACATGCAAGAAGACACAGAAATTAGTGCAAAACCACAGCTGTGACAAGCACATCAAAGGAGAGTAGTACTTAGGCCAGCGAACTGTCCTGGTGAAATCTGACTATTACGGAGGTCATTTGAGGATGCATGGAGTTAGTCAGTTATAAGGCAGAAAACAGGATTTTCCAAGCCCTGGTCAGACAAAGGGATGTATCAGGGACTGACCTTGGAGTGCAACTGTCAGGGTTCACAGGTGCACAGGGTCCTGAGGCTGGCAATAGTTCTCATTGGCATGGAGTCACTAGTTCTGTGGGTCCCCAGTCTCAGAAGTTATGGGCCACTGGATATCCCCTTGATTTTGCTGCCTGCTCCCCACCTATTATTCCCTAAGGTGTTCCCCATTACTCGGGGCTCCGTCTCTACATGCTTTTTACCACTATCCTGTCTCAGGTAACAGACATCACCTCTCCTGTACCAGGGAACCTCTCTCTTCGCTCTCCCACACCAACCTTGCATTTTCTGGTGACCAGGCTTAATAAGCCAGTAAGTTTCCAGTATTGTCACATCTGCCATGCACCTGTCTCCTAATTCCCTAGTTTTATTTTTTTAAAGCCAATTACATTTTTTCCTCTACACCTTTCCTCCCTGCCTCCTTAGTCAGTTCTTCCTCCGTGGAGCAAAGACGCCTCAATCACATGTGTTCATTGTAGGTAGTGAAACTCTTTCCTCCTTGCTCACTGCAGTACACATCTCAGAACCCACATACCTCAGAGCTCAGACACCTCAGGAACTGGTGCCCAGAGTTCCCCAAGTCACAGCAACTGTCTCCTCAGGGAACTAAAATGTTTCCAGGATCTTTGTTCTAAGACAATCTGTATTTGGCATACTTCTTACAGGACCCTGGGAGAAAAATCTGTATTCCTGAGATGGAGGAATTTCAACATTAACTAAAATATTTGAAATGCAGTTTTAGATGATGATTTGGACTTAATTAATTGTCAATGAAGTCAACTTTGTATGTGTGGCTCAGAGAGGAAATAATAAACGAGCACATGGAATAACAGCTAATTTATAAAATATTTTAAAAGGTTAAAGGGAGTTCTAACCAGTCATAAATGAATGATCTATTAAAATAATTGTAAATTATGAATTGGTTCATCCCCTTTTAAAGAAGAATTCTTACCCCCCTTTAAAAGCATTAAAGCATAACCAATACATTTTTAAATGTATAATGCTGATACTAACAGATGAGCAGAAGCAGTACCCTGAGCTCTCAGCACTGTTGGCGGGTTTGTGTTAAGCCAAACTAGCTTTCTGATCTCTTTTCTCCTTCTGAATTTCCACAATCAGGAGAATGCAACCTCCAGCTAATAGGTAAAATGTGTTCTGTGACTGAGGAGCAGCTCTTCTCTGCATAGCTGGCTAGCTACGAAAATAGCAACAGAACATGACCTCTTGAGCACAATGCTTTAGCAGCCTGACTAGCCAGTGCCTAAGCTCAGGGCTGTGTTAGATGTCTTTAGCATCCTTTATGGTAATAATCTGCCCAGGAAAAGAATAGACAAGCCTATGGTGAAGATGCCCTAATGATTTGTTCCTAATTGAAGCTGTGTTCATTCTAGAACTGAGCACTACCCTCTCAGGCTAGTTGTTCGTTGTTTAGTTACAAGCATTCAGCTGCCAGTTCCCAGGGGCTGGGGCAGGTTCTGTCCTTGGTAATCTGACACAGACTAACCAAATAAGAGAAAGGTTTGATTGTAATTCAGAACGTCAATGTCTCGCAGGGAGAACGGACACTTGCTAAAATGTTACCTTTCTTGTTACTCTGACCGTTCTTCTCTGAAAAGGAAGCCTGTGAGCAGAAACTGGGGCTTCCCAAAATCTCCACATTTGAGTTGGAGCCAGCACAGAAATGGACCAGAGATTTCAAGGCAAGAGCTAATGATTACAAACAGAAAAGGGTTTTATCTGATGAAACAAAGTGGATGCTAAAGGAAAGACATCAGGAACTCTCGGAGTTGACCAGACCCTGGAGACCCAAGGGACAGGAATGGCTGACGTGGGAGCAAATGCCATATGCAGATATGTCTAATTTCACTGAAAATAGTCTAATTAAAAAATTATTTTAAATTTAAAATTCAATTAGGGTATAACTAACGGGTTATGGTCTGCAGAGTGATATACAAGTCAAGCTAAGTCCTTGTGGTTAAAGAGTTAACAACCTAAGACTCAATATAAATGTGTACAAATACATATTAGATCAAGTTCACAGCAGGGGTACAGGGGCTTTAAAAATGAGGAAAGGACAAGAAAGGTAGAGGATGGGAAAAAGCTTTGAAGACAAGGGACTGGAGGTGGCAGTCTGCCTGGAGTGTTGGGGGCATTTCAAACTGACTTGTAAATGGCCAATACCCTGCAGACACAGATGGCTGATGTGAGCTGCTCACTTGGCTCCTTTTCCTTCAGGGATTAGGTTAATAGGGCTTAGGTAGGAGACACCTACTGTGCCTTGGAGGGAGGAGGGCTGTGTCATAGGAATAAGACTTTCACATTCTACCTCAAAGAGACCTCCAAAATGTACCTCTCTGTGTAGTTGTTGGGGGGCGGGGACTGGAAGCTGAGACCTGCAGGTGGCCTTCCCCTTGATTTCTCATTTCTGGGAAGATGTCGCTAGCCCTTCCCACTCTGGGCAAGCACTAGGGCTCTTGGGTAGCTCCCACAAGCACAACATGTGTCAGGCCACTCACCAAGGACAGCTTTAATACAGAGCTATGTGGCAAAGCTGTTGAACGTGTGATCTAATGACAGCCTTGTGCATTCACTCAGCCATTCTCGCCTACACTTTATGCTGGGGAAACCATCCTGAGTCTGCAGCTAGAGGCTGCAGTGGGAAAAGCTGCCTGAGTCACTGCCTTGGGTCACCGCGGATTTTTTCTCTTTCAGAACTGAAGCTAGGACTGAATGTTTTTGCTTTGCTGTGCTTCGCATGCTCCCTGAGCTGCACGCAAACTCTGGAGCAGTTCACCTTTGTGCTGGCCAGAGGCTGACAACAGGGCCAACAGGGAGAAAGATGAAGATGGCTACTTTCCATTTGTCTCCTGGGATCTGCAGCCCCATGAAAGCTGCTAAGGCTGCATGGGCTCTGTGCAACCTAGCAGCCTGCTATTTTCTGGAAGCTTTGCCATAATGCAAGGAGAAGCAGAGCATAAATGATCTGATGAAATTATTGCTGACCATGAACTTACTGCCAATTAGTGAGGTGGTGTTATGTAGGGGGTTCACCTAATTGGGACTTTCTTGAGCTGACCTAGGTTTATTTATCAATTTACAGTGATTTTATTTTTTAATCTCAGGAGACTAGAGGGTGAAATGTTGAGTTTATCAAAGCCCTTGCTCACTGACCTTTGTTTCAACATGCCCTGAGCCTTTGTGACAGATCTTTGAGATGAAAGAATGTCTATGTTAGGGGCTTTCAGCATCACGCGCTTTTCCCCTCTGCATGCAAGTCAGAGCAAATGTCCATAAAACGGAGTTTTTGAATCACTGGTCTGGAAATACCTTGGACAGGGGCTCTCAACCTGTGGGACATGACTCCTTTGCATATCAAATGACCCTTCCACAGGGGTGTCTAGACCATCAGAAAACACAGATATTTACATTACAATTCATAATAGTAGCAAAACTACAGTTATGAAGTAGCAATGAAAATACTTTTATGGTTGGGGGTCACCACAACATGAAGAATTGTCCTAAAGGGTCACAGCATTAGGAAGGTTGAGAACCATTGACCTTGGGGTTCAATGCCCAGGTTGTGTTTCTTGACATCTTCCTATACCATCTTCTAACACTTCTTTCTAAGATACTTTCCAAATGGAGATTTTCAAAACATCTCTTCCAGTTTTTCATAAGCACCGATTGCAGCTTACATGGAATTGCTGATTTCGACAAGATGTAGGTGATACCAGTAGATTCAAAGAGCTTCACGTTCCTCGGGAGAACTCACAGTTGCTCCTCTGATGTTCAGTGGTGTAAGCTTTCAAAGAAAGTAGATACAGAACCAGGGAAAGGTGGAGATCGGCTTTGTTTAAGGTTAAGCACTCAAAAGTTCTGAGAAGCCTCTTCAGGTCCCATTTGACTTCTTTCATGTTGAAGACCAAAGTCATGAATTCCAGACACTTTACTTTGCAGAGCAATTGCTCTGTCTCTTGGCAACTTTGGCCTAGGTTCGCTCTCTAAAAATGTCCTCCATTGTTAGACAGGGAACCAAGTAGTAAAAATGACTGTGAAATGCCTTTCCCATTATAGGTATGATGAAAAAGTTTTTAAAACTAATAAAAACAGAGAAAAGGTTCACACTTAATAACCTCAACCTCCATGAATTAAATTTACTTAGATTTATTTCTCACCATCAGAATACAAACTGAGCATTAGCTTTTGGCCCACCTTATCCTCATTTTGGATCATGGTGGACAGACCATGTCATACAATTGTGGCAGAGGGAAGAGAGCCTGTGACCCTTGTACCAAAAGCTGAATTCTTTGCCAAGAAGTAATATGTCCTTTCTGTCTTAATCCACTAACCAATATTTGTCCCTGTGTCACACAGATCGGAAGGTATGCGGGCAGCATCAAGCAAGGAGCTAGAGATCCGTGGCTCTGCTTCTTCCCTTGGGTTGGTGCTGCAGACTGGGGGAGGAGGCTATGGGCTTCTCACTGCTCACTGCTCCAGTGTTCCGTTGTACTGTCGTTCACAGGAGGATGGATGGCTGGTACCCAGGCCAGGTCCAGGATCCCCTTGCACTAGCCCTTCAATCATCCTCACTCAAGCTGCAGTGGCTAAGAGTGTGCGTGCTTCCCATACACCACATGGTAGGAGTCTGGGAACAGTGGAACTGTATTTCTAGGAACCCGATCCTTGCCATGTTGACTCTATACATCCTTGTAATGACCCTCCTCTTGGCGGCTGTCACTCTGGCCTCTCTTGCTTATCACTTTGATCCACATGCGCAGGCGTGGCCAGTATTTGAGTTCTCTCTCACAAGCTCTTCAGTACAAGAAAAACTTGACAAAGAGGCTGCTCTTAAGAAGAGCACAGAAGACACCTGGTGCTGCTCTGTGCCCTCCACCCAATTCCACCCTTTGTCCATATGTGGCGTTTGTATAACTTTCTTCCTTCCCTTTCTTTCCTCATTATATAAGAATGCTAGAATGAAAACCCCCAAATCTTTACGATAATTGCTTGAGTGCCAAGCTCACATTCGACTCTTTTGCTTTTGTAAATAGAAGATTAAATGTTATTACAGTAGTAATAACTCACTTCAACTTTGTTCCAGTCAAGCTGTAGGGGCTTCTTTTTAAGTAGTTAAGTTTTTCTAGACAGAAGGCAGGGTGCGTGTGTGTGGGGAATGGGAGTGGGGTTAATAGCTTGATGGATTTCCCTAAGGTGAAACAAACTTAAGGGATATTGAAACCAAGACAGGGAAATGTTTTATGGCTAACCAAGCAAGGAGGCCGGGCATGAAATGAGCAATGACTTATTCATGATCCAGATAGGCCGCCACCCTGCTTTTGAGCTGCAGGGAGGCCAAAGGGCAAGGGCAGTGTGCAGGCAGCGCCACTGCCGCTACCTGGAGGCTNCGCGCAGGTGCCCGGCGGCGCGGCGGGAGATTATGTAAAGTCGCCCTGTTGCGGTGACCTTGCGGTGCGGTGTGCCCCACTGTCTTAAGATGTCCTGGCTGGAGCGGTGTTCGCGGTCCAGGCTGCGGAGGTGCCTGCGCTTTGCGCTCTGGGCTCTGCGCCCTGCGCTCTGGGCCTTCCCCAACCCCTCCTTCCCAGGCCTCTCCAGGCTTCCAGCATGGGAGGCTGTGGCTCCTCAAGGAGCTTGCATGCATTAACTTTTTCCCTGGAGAACTCCTTGGTGAAGCTCATCTGAGGCCACGACTTGATCAGTGGTGTGCGTGGCTTTCAAGTTTCCCCACGGATTTGACTGCCAAGCCATAACTCCGTTGTTAAAAACTTGAAAATCAGTCTGTTTGTTTTTAGCGAATCGTATGCTAGATGTACCAGATTTTCTGCGTGAGGCTAATAAAATGTGATTAAGTACATTTAATCCTGACCCTCGTAATTTAAATCTCATTGGGACCATCTAAAGGATTTTACAAAGAGAAAATATACATAAATATTTGATGATGTGACCCATTTCTTACGTAATGAGCGAAATTACAATTCTTTTATTCATTTGGAACAAGTTCAATTTTAAGACATATTTGGCAACAGAAGACTTTATCGATAAACCATTGAATACTTTTGCATAATCTAGCCTTTAACGTCCTTATCGTAAGATAGCTTTCATACTGCGGTTTCTGTAATTTCTCATTTCTTGAGTACCCCAGCAGCAGGAGTGGAAAACAGCACAGAGAAAAGGTGAGGGCTGCATTCCTTAAGTTTGAGACACAGATGCCAGGTGAAGTTCAGCCATAAACATCGCCGCTGTCACCACTGACTTCGCCTTCATCTAATTAGTTCTGACAACTTAGAAACGCAGGAAAAAGCCCTCTTAGGAAGGGTTTCTAACGATATTATTTTTTGGTTTTCCCATTAGAATCGTCTGTAATCTCCCTACCAGAAATGTAAAATCAATTACATTGTTGACTTCTGACACATTTTTAGTTTTACAGAACCAGTCTGTGCTAGAACGTCCTTGATATCACCAACAACATTTTTTTTAAATTCGGTAGTTGTCATAGTTCTAAATTAGACAGAAGCACTGATTTTTACCAACATTCAATGCTTTTTCTATGACAAGGCATTTAGGAGCTTTGGCTTTGGAGAAGGAAAAGCTAAGATTTTTATCCCCTTTCTACTATCTCTGAATTTAAGCAAGCTAGTTTTTGAACTAAAAATGAGACTGGCATATATTTCTCACGGGTTTATGGAAAAATGAATTTGTAGAGTATACATAGAAATTGCTTAATAAGTGATAGCTATTGTCATTAAGGGTAATTTTGTTAGTGTCAGATACCATACCTTCCACTGGTAATAATGAAACACCAGGAAACAGCTGGAGCTAGAAATTGTAGACTTGGTAATAGACACCAAATCTTGTAGATTTGGTAACTACCTGACTCATTCCAGTTACTGCTGAGGTTCTGTGCAGCTCTGAAATGGAAGCCTCTCTCCAGGCCTGGAGGAGTTCTCCTAGGGCTGAACTTGCTGCTTACCATCCTGAGCCCAGATGCTCAGTCACTATCATTTTCTTCCTCTCTGGAAAAAAGCCTTTTGTTTTAAAGGTGAAGCAACACACAGTCTTCTTGGAGCCTAGTCTTTAAAAATGTGAGGCAAAGGTTACTCTCCTGTGCCTGGATGTGAATTGGAGGGTGTGTAAAGCCAGGGTTGGTGTGTGCATGCTCAGAGGTTTGAGGGAAGCAGTCATGCCCTACCCCCCCACCCCACCCCCCTTCCTGAATCCTACCTTAGCTAAGAGGAAGTGTCAGGCCAGAGCTGCTGCTGTTGAGGGCTGCCATGCTGGTCAGTGGAAGGTGACATGTCACCTTTCTGTGGGATTGAGCTTCTTGTTTATGTTATCCAAGGGCAGGTGGGGTTTTTGTTAATAAAATAATACACCTTCAGCATCAGTACCACTGGTTTGGGATTCCTGATTGGTTAGAGTGTGTCCTGATGGTTCTCATATCAGAATTGATTATTTCTCCCTATTGTCGATACTTACTGTGTAATTAAATAAATAATTTTTATTGTAAAAAAGGACAAATGGACAGTATTATCCTGCCTTTAGTAAGTTTTATTTATACTGAGGTTTTATTTTTATTTATTTTTTATTTTTATGAGCAGCAATGTCAGTGTTTAAAATCTTGTTTGAATTTTAAAATCAATTACATTGTTGACTTCTGACACATGATAGCTTTCGTTCTCGTTAACATGACACAACTTATTTCTTTTCCTTCACCTCGTGTTCATGTGTTTGATGTGGTACATACATGGTATCTGTGCATACTTCATACTGTATGCCATCGCAAGAAAGTCTTACAGGGTAAATTGTTTTAGACCATGGAGTTAGTTTGCTAGGTTTTACGTAACAAGGCACGACACACTGAGCGACCTAAACAATGGGAATGTACCCAATCACCTGGATGCTGATATCTGAGGATAGTGCCTCAGGAAGGCCATGCCCCCTCTGACAGCACCAGGCAAGCACTGTTCCAGGCCTCATTTCCAACTTGTGGTGCTCTATTGACAGTCTGGCTGACTTTAACTTGTAGATGCATTGCCTCAGTCTTGTCTTAATGTGCACATGGTACGACTGTCTGTGCTTGTGCTCAAGTTTCTGTTTTATGAGGGTACCAGCCACGTTGGATTAGGAGCGCATTGACTCCAGTAGGACCCTATTAACAGTGTTCTTATTTTCATGTCAGGTCACATTCGGAGTTAATGAGCCAGACTTTCAACATAGACATTTTTGGAGGATACACTTCAAAGAAGAGCAGCCTGTTCTGCATAAAAGGATTTGTTATAGTTTTCTTAATATTGCATTTGATTCAATGTTTAGAGGGACATTTCTATCTCTAAGCACTATATAATTTTCTTTTGCATGGGCCCAGAGATATACTTTTTTTTTTAAAGTCGGTTTGGTAGGATATTGCCATAGTCTGATTTGTCCCCACTTCAAATTCATGTGTTGAAAATTAATTGCTAATAAGATAGTATTAGGAGATGGGACTTAGAAGGTGATTAAGTCTGAGCATGCCACCCTCATGCATGGGATTACTGCTCCTCTAGGTCGGAGAGAGCCCCCATTCCAATCTGCCGCAGTGACCGTGTAGCAACAAGATAACATCCTCAGACCGAGTCTCCATTAGACAAACATATGCTGGTTTCCTGATCTCTGATTTGTTTAGACTCACAAGTTATGTGAAATAAATACCTAGGCTGTGTAAGTTCCCAGAGTTTGGTGCTCTGTCATATTCTGTTGTTGCAACAATACCAGGTATTGAGTCATTTAGAGAGAGACTTATTTCGGCTCCTGATTCTGCAGGCTGTGAAATCCAGGATTATGTGGCTGCATCTGCTGAGGGCTTGTGATGATTAACTCGTGGTGGAAATCAGGGGGGGCAGGGGGATGTATTGGGAAGCAAAACGAAAGGACAGCCTCTCTTTTAACAGCTGTCTCTCCCAGGATACCCCCAGTTTCTCAAGAGGGGGAATGAATTTATGAGAGAAGAATTTTAAGCCACTCCTGAGGACCATGTCCCTGTGATCCACTTCCTCCCCCATGTCCCACCTTTCAATGCTGCTGTATTGAGGTTATGGTATGAGCTCTTTGGGCAAATGCTCCAACCACAGTTCTTGCATTGACCTGTGTCGTCTGATTTTTCATTTTTAATGATAACCCTCATCAGGGCAGGGTATGACTTGACAGTCATATTGTCACACTAGGATATTTCACTTGAGCGACCTTGATTCTATTGGCGCTCTGGGCCTTTCTGTTTTAATTCATTTATTCATGCTTTCACGTCGTTTCCCACACAATATTTTCCTTAATATCCGTTTGTTGATTTAGGAAACATTAAACTTCTTAAGGTACTTGATTAAATACTCAATTTTGACTTTATGTATTAAAATTGTACTTTCTCAATTGCTTGATTTATGCAGTAAACTCACTGTCACATTGAAAGCATGAATTTGGTTTATTGCTTGGCCCAAGGCTCCTGTGCCTCTATCCTTTTGGTGAGTATGTCAATCGGCTGTTGTGGCCCCGTTTATTTTGTAAAATTATATACCAAACATTATGAGTGAATTCTCCTCATAGGGTGCTTAGCTGGTCAGCAGCTTCTTAGATACATTCTTAATCTCTGCCTTCCTCCACAAAGTAAAAATGTAGGGTGAGAAATTGATCATATTTTTAGGACAGAATCCATCCGTCCGTCTTCTCTAACAGGACTTGACAGTACCTGACCTACATGTAGCCTTCTCTGAACTAATTTTAGGGGCAGCCAAGTAAAAGAGACCTTCCAGGAGATGCTAGGACTGGATGACATAATGCTTGTGTGAGTGCTGTGCTTGTATGGTGAGGGGGACTTGAATACCTTTTTGTCTTTTTTTTTTCTTTCCTTTTTTTAATAGGTTGTTAATGAGGTCACACTCACCCATACACTTGACATTGGATGGTGGAACTAGTAACTAAATAATTTCCCTTGAGGCTGTGGCTCTTCCTGACTGAAGTCTGATTAGTTATTTTTTTGGAAACCTTTTACTTCATGGTGATTCATTAATGTTGTTTCTGTGTTTTTGGTTTTAATCTAGTTAGGAACGCTTTGAGTGCCTTTCAAATTAATTACAATATTATTGGAGACAGCAAGACCTGACCTAAAAACATTCTGTTTTGGAGAAAGTTATTGTGTGAGGCAAGGGGCATCGTAATTAGGGGAAGGGAAGCTAGGTCATGTAGAGCAGATTTTATACTGCTCACCCTTTAGTGCTGCTTGTAGAGTCCGGTGCTCCCAGGAACTCAGAGTTTTGTTTAGAATGTAGTTCAGGAAATATAGAGATATGCACAATTATAACTGGCTGAGGAGGCAGAGGTTCAGAACCATGTCCGTGTTCAAAATGGATACCTGGCTAGCTTAATGCTGAACTTAAGACCAGATCATCCAGTGACTGTGTTGATAAGAAATGAGTGGGCTGCCTTGACCTGCCCCTCACCCTTTCCCTGTTTGCTCTTTTAACTGTGAAGCCTTGTTCTGTATCCGTTTAGAAGTTCAGTCAGCTGCGCCATAAGAGGGCGGAGCGTGGAGAAGAATGCAACACTTTAGAAGAACGTCCTTGCTCCTAGGATGCTAGCTCTAAATGTCCTCTTTTAAATTTCATTGTTCAGAACAGATAGAGATATATTTCTTATAATAAAAACTTTCCCCAAGACTTGCAGTCATGGCAATTTTATAGTGCCAAGAAATACATGAATATCAGGTGCAATACTTTTGTATACACAGAGCTCATTGGCTACCCACACTTTAACATATACAAGATGGCCTGTGCCCAGTGAACATGTCCACTGAGTCATGGCAGTTCATTCCTGCTGTGCTCCTGCTGTTGTCCTGCTGGTCAACCCTGTGAAGGCCCAGTCCCTACAGTAACTGCTCTCCATCAACCTGTAATTTGGGAAGAATTCTTTTCTTCTTTCTCATATTTGATCTGTTGTAGTGAGAGTAGCAGGGGTCTGGCGTCTGTGGGAGATGTGTAATTTTCCATTTACCTCCCCTGCTTATGTAAGCATAGGGGTTGTTTTCAGGACTCCTGGCTCTAGGCTGACTGGTCCTGTGTTAGTGGCTCCTGGCTCTTGCCTGAGTGGTCCTGTATTAGTTGCTCCTGGCTCTGGGATAACTGGTCCCATATTAGTGGCTTTTCTGTTGCTGAAATAAAACAACACGACCAAGGCAAGGAAATTTTCACTTATGGTTCTAGAAGAATAAAAGTCCTCTGTGGAGGGGAGGCCTAGCGGCAAGTGGCAGGTGTGTGGCAGCAGAGACAGGGAGCTGAGAGCTCACATCTTCAAACCCAAGTGCAAAGCAGAGAGTAAATTAAAAGTGATGTGAGTGTCCTGCCCTCCATGACATACTTCTTCCAGCAAGGCTGCATCACTCAAACCAAGTGTTCAAACACCCAGGCCTGAGGACAACATTTATATTCATACACCACAGGCAATAAAATTTCTTTCAAAACTTGGTTAGAGGACTTGGGAAGTGGTTCAGTCAGTAAAGTGCCTATGTGGTGTAAGCATGAGAACCCGAGTTTGGTTCCCATCACACATATGGGGGAAAGAAAAAGCTTGCAATACCAGTGCAGGGACTGCAGATACAAGCAGGTTCCTGCGATTTCCTGGTTACTTTATAGTTAGCAAGAATACCTGGTCCCAATGAGAGACCCTGACTCAAATAGCAAGGTGGCTGGCTCCTGAGGAATGGCATTAGAGATGTCCTCTGGCCTCGCCTCCCCCACAGAACTTGATATCTTCCTGATCTCCTTAGTTCTATGGGTTGTTTATCACTGTAGAAAATGCTCTTCTAGGCCTGACTTTCAGTGTGTTGGTTTTGTAATCTAAACTTTATCCAGTTTGATTGTTTTAATCTAGATGACTTGATTAAGCCAGTGGGTCTTGGCTGATCAGATCCCTTTTCCTAACTTTCTATTATTTGGTCCAGGGACCCAGGGTGATTCTGAATGGAGTCTGCTGTCATTGTCACATGGTTTACAAAGGAAGAGAATATTGGGAAAGCATGGGTACTTTGTATGCCAGGGTTTTATGTGAGTCTTCTTCCCTTTTTATGTGGGTACAGCTTTCAATAAGAGAAGATGTCATTCCAAATATGGTTTCTTTATGCAGAAAGAAGAAGACTATATGGTTATATGAGCTTTTTAAATCACAGGGCATTGCCAGCTAGCTTTCATAGTTCTGGAAGGTACTATGCTGTCTCCTGGGGGAGAAAATAATGGTCTTACCCAGTGCTGAACTATAATATCTATCTACCAGGCAATAAGTGTCACTGGTGCAACTGTGGCACACTGCTATGATGTAACCAATTGCCTTCTGATTAGATTGGAGGCCTGCTCCAACAGGAGTCAATTTCATGCCCATCACTATAATCCTGGTTAAAAGTCATGGCTGCAAAGGTCAGATGTCCTAGAGTGGAACCTACTATTGTTGTTTTACTTAGTGGTGATGTTAGTGAATTGCCTTCTAAATGTTTATGTTTTTATCCATAGACTGGGATTCCTTTCCACCTTGGTCAGATAAACTTTTTTTGGTAGTGGGCTGCAGTCATTGCTAAGACTTCTAAGTAGCCAAAGTGCTGGGAGGAGACTGAGTACTCCTCTTTAATGGGACATCTTTATCATACACCCTCCTACTCCAGATCCCAAGGCTTAGAAAACAGAGGGGAAGCTTACATACTATAAGATCTGCAGGGGGAAGTGTGCTGCCTTCGGGATGTGGCATGGCCATGGCCTTCACAGACTTTCAGGAACTGTGATTACTTGCACAAGACCTGAATAAAGTCAAGCCAGGCAAAGATCCCATCATAGACCGGGGAGATGATATTCAGGTGACACCCCTTACCCAGAAGCTATGGGTAGTTGAGAGTGGCTGGGAGCTCACTCTTCCTTGAGGGTGTGGTATGGTAAGTTTCCCTTTTTTCAATGGGTGGACACATACACATGTGCAACACTAATTAGACTCAGTGGATTATCAAAAGGAAAAAGGAACCAACCAAAAAGCTAGGAGGTGGAAGTGTTAGGAGAATACTGGGAAAACCAGAAGTGAGAAATGAAGAATGCAAGGGGCATATAATTTTATCTCATTGTATACATGTATGAAATTCTCAGACAAAAGGTCAGGTATTGTCTTTTGTTGACAGCAGAAGAGCAACTGTGGAAAACTGGAAGGATGATCAGGACTGGCATTGCAGTAAGGGATGGGGGAGTGAGATGGCATACGGACTACCCAATGGGCAGAGTCCACAAAGAAAGTGGGACCACATACAGCTTTAAAAAATAAGCAAAAAAAAAAAAACCCAAAACCAACCAACCAAACAAAAAACTGTATTCTACCAAGAGCCTACATGGTAAAGGATGCTTCGCCAGAGCTTCCAGATGGGGGCCCAGGCTTGGCAACATCTTGACTCCTGAGCTGTTTGAGCTGGCCTAGCCTTCTGACTCAAGGAACTGTAACCTAAGAAAATGAGTATACTTTTAATCTGACACATTGGTGGAAGTTTGTTGTATAACATCAGAAAACTAATGAAAGTAACTTCTGTTTATAGTCCAATAGTTGGAACTTACAGCATGACCACTGAATGATTCAAAATGCAAGAGAATCTAAGAAAAAAACCAAGAGAATCTTGTGTGCCCAGAATTGAGCAGCATTTTGGTTAAAAAGATGAGTGTTTGTTACATATGATATCACACATTTGTAATCCCAGCAATATGGAGGCTGAGGAAGACAGGGATTGCAGGCTAGATTGGGCAACATTGTGAGACCCTACCTCAAGACACACACACACACACACACACACACACACACACCCCAAATACAAAGTCAAGGAATTTTAAAAGTTGTTTGACTTTCTACAAAAGGAAGAGCTATAATTTTTCCTCTTATTGTGTATAGCATTAATTTACATGTGTAATTAATTATAAGTGTATCTATGCAATGCAGTATGTCCATATACACATGTATGAAACTTAAATATAATTTACAGGAACATTATTCTCTTATTATATATTTTTAAGAGATTGTGTTGTGTTACCATTTCCCCTTATAATTCTTAGGTGTTTTTCTTTTGAATTTCCATGGTTTTCTTTGGCGAAATCCAAGTTAATTCTGTGGTTCCCTGGTCGTTTGTAAGCAATGTCATTATTAAATGCTTCCCAAGTGGCTCTTAGTTGAGTTGGCTGATGATACGGTGACAGCTTTATTAATGTAGAATGAGGTACCTCTGAACAATAGAAGTTTTTCATTGATAATCCTGAAGAGTTAGTTAGGATTTCTACCAAGGAGAAGAAGGTGGTCAATCATTCACCCTCTGTCTGCCTTGTTCTTGTGGGGATGATACAAACACAGACACAGGGAAGTGACTCTCTCTGCCTCCAGCCCATCAGATGACTGCATGAGAGTTGAAGTTGTTCATTGACTTCCTTTTGTGATTAAAGTCATGTAGCGCATTGGGGCATGGCCATGGAAGCATCAGGGCTGTCTGCAGGAGTGGACTCTACCTTTTGGCATGATGTCTGAATCTATGGCTCTACCTGGTTTCCCAGGGCCACTGGTGTACAGCGTGCTAGGCATAATACTGAAAGGATGAGGTCCTGCATCCCGTGATGACCTTTGCTGCAAGGGTGTGATACCACAAGTGGACTCCATGTTGGTAGGGGAGTCGAGGCAGGAAGAAAGGGAATTAAAGGGCCTTCTGCAGCCATCTCTGTTTTGCACCCTGTGAGACAGGGATACCAATATGTCTGTTTCTTCTGGAAATGGCAGGATCATTGGTTAGTAACACTCCATAGACAGGGAATTAAAACCTTCATAAGGAGACAGATCTCAGGTATTATGGTGGAAACTCTCAGCTCTTTGATGCACTTTCCTTCCCTGGCTAGATTGGAGTGAGCCAACTCTGGTAAGACTATCTGGTAAGAGATACGGAGCCACACACTGCTTGCAGCTCATTGCAAGGTTAAAGATGAAGCAATAACTGGGTGCCACAGAACTAAAGGTAAACTGACAGCCATAAGTCAGTTAGTTATTCCTTCCTGCCTNGTGGAAACTCTCAGCTCTTTGATGCACTTTCCTTCCCTGGCTAGATTGGAGTGAACCAACTCTGGTAAGACTATCTGGTAAGAGATACGGAGCCACACGCTGCTTGCAGCTCATTGCAAGGTTAAAGATGAAGCAATGACTGGGTGCCGCAGAACTAAAGGTAAACTGACAGCCATAAGTCAGTTAGTTATTCCTTCCTGCCTCAGAGTTCTGGCTACCCTGAGCAGGTCTTAGCTGCTAAACCAAATAATAGCAAGGTTAAATATTCCCTCCTTAGTTGGCTCTAAGGAATGGCTGGTGGGCCACATTTGCAGCCAAGGGCCTCTCAGGCCCCCTCTCAGGGGATCAATTTTGTAGTTTCTTAACAAAAATTAAGAGTAACAAAGGCCCTGGGCACCTTGTGCTTCTTCATTTCCTGCTGTGATCTCCTTACTCTGCAAGGTGTGGCTTTCTCATACTCTGTCAGATGTGTGACTTCCTGCCACTTAGGCTTCTGTCTCTACCCCAATTTGTATCACCTTTATGTTGACGCTCAGGGCATGTCCCTCTCTTTAGCTGCACTATTTAGCCCATGAGTTACCTTTTTAAGGAGGCCAAGAACATTCAGAGGGTCTCTGTTATCATACTACCCCATGCCAGTGTGGAGCAACTTGGCCGTGAAGAAAAGAGATGATTCATTGTTTGAGTAAGTAACCTAGTGGCCACGTGTCCTGTGAGGATTGACTTCAGGCACCAGCTTCTGTCCTTCTCATCTGAGGTGGCCCCTACTGCACTCCTTTCTTTTGAGGGTGGCGCTGTGTACAGTGGCTCACTTGTCATTTTTAAACGGTTAGCTAAGTAATTGCTCATACGGTAGCATGTGTGTAAGGGAGATCTGAAACCCCCAACCTTTCCCTAAGGACCTTGTCCACCAACTGTACACTAGTGAAATCTTTTCTGGGGATTATTGGACTCAGTACCAACATTAAGAGTTTACTAAGGCAAATTAATATCCTTGGATCCTGAGATCTGCTCCCCTTTCATGCCTGTGAGAATCATCAAATACTAGTCTTTTCTACCAAATAGTCTAAAAACTTGTATTTATGACAAGGATTCAAATCTTTTTATCTCCCCTACCTTGTAAAACTTTTCTGCAGGTCTTACTCACCACCAACTGGTAAAGCCTTTGTCTCCTTGAGAGTGGTTCTCCGCTCCCTCCCCTTCCCTTCCTTTG
>LOEQ01008863.1:13668-25417 GCA_001685075.1 Bramus lutescens
GAGAGAGAGAGAGAGAGAGAGAGGTGGGGACTTTGCTAAAGGTCCAGGACCCTTTTGAGCCTCTATTCAGCCTAAGACTGACATAGAAAGAAGGGAGGAAAGATGGACAAAGGACCCGTTTGCAGTTTTGGTGAAAATAGTTGTGGAGTTTTTATGGTATTTGGCTGTGCCTGCCTGGTTTTAAACCCTGTCCTGTCTCATGCAGAAGCAGAAAGGACAGAGCTCAGACGTGCCTCCCTCCTCCCTTGTGGTCTGACAAGACCCAGGGGACATCAAGCTGTAGGAGACGCATTCGGAGAGGGAACTTAGAAGCCCTAAGCCTGAGCCCCAGCTGCTGTTTCAGGTTTCCTGACCTTGTTGGTTGGTGCTTTTGTGTTTTCTCTGGCCTGTTGACTCAAAGGTGTCCTGGCTGCAGGGGCTCCAGGCCTGTGACTTTGAGGCTATTTGTATTCTCTGGCCCTTTGGGGGCCAGCTCTGCCCTGGCTCTTCATGAGACACACATGTGCGCAAGTGTGTTTGAGTGTGAGCGTGAGGCGGGTGGGCACACAGAGGCCTGCCGACGTCTATTACATGGAGAAACATCTGTTTTCGGCAGAACCTCCGGAGTATCAGATGGTTTACTGCAAGGAAGCCATTTTTTTAATAAAATGAAAATGAGACATGGAAATCAAGGTAACCACATTTTCAATGTTTATGGAAGATAAAGGTTTAACCACAAGTCTTTCATCAAGTGGAGGACAATAGAAAAAAGCTTAGGGAATGCCCTTTGGCTGTCCTCGCCTCCACAGTGAAACCTTGCTGGGTCTCACCTCATATGGCACAGGGTCCTAGTGGCAGCTGGAAACAGTTAGCAATGTGTTTAGATGTTGCTGCGCAGTGGCCCTACCATGGGATCATCTGGCTGCGCCTGTGGGCAAAGAGAGGTTTGGGCAAGTGAAGAACCCTGACCCAGGGGTGACTGTGAATGGCGCCCCTGGGAGCAGGTCGCCCTGACGCCTGAGGGAGCTGCAAGGACGATGAGCCTCCTGGTCAAGCCCCAAGTTCTGAGGTTGTAAGCCGGCTGGCGGAGAGGGGATTTGGCCCCTCGGTTTTAGGTCAGTTATCTTGATTTCTCAGCATTTAAACTATAAGCTAAAGTTACAGCCTCTCTCTGAATAGCTTCGTGCAGAGCTCTGCCTTCTTAAATAGCTATAGTTACCACACACTTTGGTTTTAAGAAAATCCTTCTGTGCCATCACCTCTTTCAAGTAGATTGCACCACCTGGGAACAAAATGAAGCATTCTCTGAGGTGCACGGTCTCCCGGATTTAAAAAACAAAACAAAACGAAACAAAAAACACCCTCTCACTCCTTCAGGGGTCCTTGTTTCCAGGGAGTGGTGCACACTGACCCTGTGTCCTGTTCCTCAGCTGGGAGTGGTTCTCATGCCACAGATGAGAACTCAGGACCAAGGCTCCCAGGCACCATTCTGAGGAGCCTGCCTGACACGGAGACAGAAAAGGGTCATGCCTGTCTTCCTCATGGCGATAGAGGCGAGCAAGGGAGACCTAGAGTGGAGACCCCTTGAAATGGCTCCCTCTCCTCCGTCAGCAGCTCCTCGAACCAGCTGCTTCTCTTTGGATGTGCGCAGCCTTTTCCATTTTAGAGCAATCCTTCACTTCACAGGCCCCTGGCAGGGACTTATCTCTCACCATCAGCTGTGTGTCCCCTGAAGCACACCAAGTGTGGGCTGGAGTGAGGGATCATGATGAATGATGTGACCCACAGTTTACTGTGGGGATCTCCAGACATCTGATCCAGTATCTTGAGTTAAGTTACCACAGAGTCAGTCATTAGGAGCTTCTACAAAGGGCGTCGATCCTGGGGCAATGATGCCAAGGTAGACGGAGGGGTCCAGACCACTGAGCTCTGTACGGCTGCTGGCCCTCATTATGTCTTGCACCTCTGTGGCCCTACTACTCAATGGTCCTTTTAGTGTGTGTGTGTGTGTGTGTGTGTGTGTGTGTGTACGTCGCAAGGAGCTTATGGAAAGAAAGAAGATGATAGAGCCCATTGGGGGCCGCTTTGGCTGCTGGTGAACTGGATTTAAGGACTTGAGCGTCTTCCTCCCTGCTAGCCCGAACCTGAACTGTATTTGTCTTGCTGAGTTAGCAGGAACTAAAACATAGAAGGGCTTTCAAATGGGATAGTGAAACCAAAGGTCTTTCACAGACACACAAACCTCCTGAGCTATCAAAAGGACTGAGAATTCTGTGTAGGCCATAAGCTAAGACTGTGGGGGGCTGTTATAGCCAGTTGTTTGGCTGAATTGCCCACAGAACGGAGTTCTATTTTCTTAGACATACGATATAGAGACATTTTCGCAAACCCCAAGATAGGCCACTGAGGCCAGGGTCCTTTCAGCTTGAGACTCTGATTCTGGAAAGTCCAGGGCTCACTGGACAAATGAAGCGCGTTGAGGAACCCCAAGCACATCTGGACCGGGGATAGAACAGATTCACAGCCAATGGCCCAGCGTGAGGTGGGTCTCAGTGCGTAGCTAGTGGATGTGTAACTTGGATAGGAATCAGGAACTCAGATCTTTGCCCTGGTTTTGTCTGGTGTCTTATTCGTGCAGTTGTTTTAGATAGGGTTTCTCCGTGTCCCTGGCTGGCCCAGAACTTGCTCTGTTGGTTAGGCTGGCCACAGACTTACAAAGATCTGCCTTCCTCTGCTTCCCTCGTGCTGGGATCCAAGGTGCGTGCCACCATGCCCAGCTTGTCTAGTGTTTTTAAAGAAAACATAAAACTCCAGTGCCTCAGTTTCTCTTTCTGCGAGTGACCCAGAAACATCTGTCCTGGACCCATTTGAGGGCCACTCTTAGAACCCGGTAAGAGAGGGTGGTGAATGAGAGGCTCCTTAAGACACAGGCACCCTCTTCCTAGGTCCTGAAAGGAAAAATAAGAATCCCCAAATAAAAGTGGACATAAGGTAAGAGTGAGCAGTGTGCAGAAGAGGTAGTTAATACAGTAATATTATTACTTCTGTGCAGAAGGAAGTCCCATTTCACAGATGAGGCAACTGAGGCCAAGTAACTAAAATCACACAACTCGTGACCTTAGAGGGAAGTGGAACCCAGATGGGTCCAGAGTCCAGGAGGGGTCATTGTCAATCTTACCTAAAAGATGAAAGTTCTGCTCGTGCTCATCAGAGCCCCCGTTACTAAACCATGTGATTGCTTTTGGTATTAGCATAGGTGGCTTGTCTGCTGGTTGAGGAACGGTGGGAATTGAAGTTGGGGAAGGTGAGGGCTGACTGCTCAGGTAGACTGTTGTTAGATCCACTCAAATGCAGGTTCTGCCTCTTCCAGCTCTCCCTTCTGCAATCAGTCCCTCGTGACTCCAGTCTGGAGGTTTCTCCTCTGCAGGCTGGCTTCCGCTCAGTGCTACACCCCACGCGAGCAGGGAGCGCTCAGGAAAGTGGAAGTGCTCCTTGATTTGTACAGCCTGCTGAGTTGTGGGTAGATACCTAATCTGGGGAGATTTCTGATTCCTTGACTCAAAAATTAGCATGCAGAAACCTAATAGCTAACCAGAGACGAAGTCTATAATAAACCCAATAAGGCTTAATTGTTCGTATTTGTAATCTAAAATGAGCTGGCTGGATTGCTGGGTCTTGGGCTAGAGCCAGGTTCCTTTCTTTATTTAACATACGTTTGCTACCAGCTGCCGAGGGAGCCTTCCTGTCTGTATTATTAATATGATATAGGCCTTCGGTTTCCAGTATCATCTCTTCGGAATTTCTGTCTCAGATCCTGTGCAAATGAACATAATACCCCATCAGGAAAGGCATTGTGGAGTGCTGGCATCGGGCTTGGAGCCTCCGGGTTTCATGTGAGGAATGCCAGCTGCTGTTGGTCTTGGCCTTCTTGCTTAGCATCTTTGGCCCAGTGGAAACATCCACCTCCCCATCCCCCAACCTGAATTAAAATCTGGACCAGGAGGAAGGAAGCCTTGGGGTTCTCTAACTGAAGACAGGAAACCAGTGGCTCATGAGGCCTCTTGTGTGGCTGTCCTCCAGAGACAGAGGGCATAGAACAGTTTTACAAATATCACAGAATAGTTACAGACCACCCTCTGAATTTTTGATTGACATAAAGGATCTTTACCTTTTAATGATAATTGCTTGACACCCATCCTAGGGGGAAAAAAAACTACTTATTCCCTAAAAGAGTTGGAGGAAGCCACTGATCCAAGGGCTCTGGCTGCCCCAGAGGCTGAGAGGCTAAGTCATATAGTTCCCCCATAATCCATCAGGGCCTGCAAAGTTACTCAGGGTTGGCTGGGTGGAAATCGAGACATGCATGGAACAGTCTAACCTAGAGAGCATCAGGTTGCTGTTTGTCTACATAATATTCACTGTGCAAACTACTGAGCATCTTCCCTCAATGCCTGGATGAGCACAAGCAGGTACCTATCATCTCGGAACTCGAAGGACTAAAGGAGAGACATGCAGGTATTTGTGATTGCAAGCCAAAGCAAGCCACTTAACACCTCCGAATGACATTGTTCTCATCTAGTATAGGGTGGAATTAAACTTCTGGGATATGCTTATTATGCCCATCACACTATGTCTCTCAATGTTACTCAGCCCCACAGCCTGAATAATAATAGGTTTGCCAGCTTTTTACCATTGCAGGGCATCTGAGAGTTCCCAGATCCCGGCTATATGTGGAGGGAACCACTGACAAACCTGCTTTATTATTCTCATCATTTGTTGTTTCAGAGCATTGTGCTATGTGCTATTTAAAAAGCTGTCACCAGAAGATTCACAGTCCGACATTTTCCTTTTTGTTGTTGTTGGCGGGGTTGGGGGGCGGGGGAGCTAGGTAATTTATATTTATTACCTTTGCATATTTATTTATAATTTTATTTTTTAGAATTACAATATAATTACATCATTTCCCCCCTTTCCTTTCCTGCCTTGAACACTTCCCATGTATCCCCCTTTTGCTCTCATTCAAATTCATGGCTTCTTTTCCTTTATTTTAACATGTATGTGTGCATGTGTGTGTATTCACAAATATATATATATATGCACATATATGTAGACACTATATAGACTAAGAAGGTTGGATATATACATGTATATGTATATATATTCAACCGTCTTAGTTGATATACACGTATATATTATATGTATATATATTCAACCTTCTTAGTCTATATAACGTTACTTGTATGTATGCTTTCAGGACTGATCATTTGGTATTGGATAATCAATTGGTGTGCTCTTGGGGGGGCATTTCCCAAACTCTGAGCATTCCTTAGTTACCTATAGTTCCTTTTTTTAAAAAAAAATTATTTATTATATATACAATATTCTGCCAGTGTGTATGTCTGCAGGCCAGAAGAGGGCACCAGACCTCATTAAAGATGGTTGTGAACCACCATGTGGTTGCCAGGAATTGAACTCAGGACCTTTGGAAGAGCAGGCAATGCTCTGAACCACTGAGCCATCTCTTCAGCCCTTGCCTATAGTTCTTTATCTAGGGTTGAGGCCTCGTGAGCTTGCTCCTTTCATATTCCTGCTGGTATTGTTCTTGTTCAGATCATGTTCAGGCGGCTATGTTGATGAGCCATGTCCGTGTGTATGGTATCTGAAATTTCTAGGAGATGCAGTCTCAAATCACACTTCCTACTCCTCTGGCTCTCACAGTCTTTCTGCCCCTCTACCATGATGATCGCTGGGCCTTCAGCTTGGGGGTTGTGTTGTAGATGTTTGATCAACTGTAGTTTTCTATAATGGCCTTCACACAGTCAAACATTTTCAACCCTTGAATGGGGAGTAGCACTGAGGAAGATGAAGAGAAAGAAGAACTCCAATTTGCAGTGGAAGAGACACCATGGGTTAAGGGAATGGAGCCAATAAAGGCCTCTTCATCTCCAAGAGCACAGTGACACACTCAGCGCCTGACATGGCAGCTACAGCCTGACCTCTGAACTCTGGCCTATTCTGGTTTTAGACAATGTCATCTTGGGTCTGGATGCCTTCATCACACTGTCTCCAAATGACCAATGTATCACAGTAGCCCAGTCTCGGCGCCCAATCTCAGGAACCCATTTCCTCATCTCAGAAATGAGACTGGAAACACACACTATTTCTCATAGGTTTTCAAAGAGATAGAATCAGCAGTGTGTGCGCAGGGTAGATACGGAGGCGGGAGACTCAGGGAGGAGTTCTGACTGACTAAAAGGCGATCCTCCTGCTGAGGTCCTTGCTCTTGTGGGAGATGAGTCTTTGCTCTTCTAAGGCCTTCAGCTGATTGGACAAGGCTGCCCCAGTCCTGGAGTGTATACTGTCTTACTCAGAGCCTGCTGATGTAAGCGTTAATCTCACCTGACATCCAGAATGCTAGACCAAATATCTAAGTGCTATGCCTAGCCAAGCTGACATATAAAATTAATCATCACAGCTGGTCCCAGCAGACAATCTTGGAGATTTAATTAGTCAGGAATCAAAGAAGTCCTCTGTGTTCTGAAAGCTTCACTCCCAATGTGAGGTACTCTGTGGGCTGTTCTTGCGCCCCCAGGCAAGAGTGTGGGTATGTGGAGGGCTCAGCAGTCCCTGGGTGGACCCGTGTCCTTCTCTCTCCCGTCTCAGCTGTCACCCTCCCTCCCAGTCATCCCCTGCTGCACCCCAGCCAGCCCTCAGGTGAGGAGGACTGGCGAGGCCCCAGAGTTGCCTGACACTGGATACTTCCTTCCTGTCTGGATTAAGGAAGAATTGTCAATATCATGTTCGTGTTTACCAAATTAACAAATGGTCTTCAAGTTAATCACTAGGAGATTTGCGAGATGGATTTCTCAAAAATGTGCCCGGCTCAGGGGATGGCTCCCAGGTCATGGGCTGTTTGTCTTTTTTGGACTCCTGGGCTTTAACATTGTAAAGTTGTTTTTTATGAAAAGCCGCGGCCCTGCCATTCCGCAGTCTGGGCAGAGAGCCTCCAGGNAAGGCAGCTGGAGTCCTGCTTCGCTGTGGGGGAGGCTGCTCTCTTCTGGACCCAACAGAGACAAATACTCTTGGTCAGTAGCTCCAAAATGGAAAATAAAGTGTGTTGAAACACTGCTCCCCACTGGGCATTTTTGCCACGGGTAGAGGGGGACCTCCAGCTAGGCCCTGGCACACTGCTAAGTGTGGCAAAGGCAGCAGAGACAGCAAGACAACACACGGTCTTGCTGTCCTCTTTGCACCTAGATGCTGGCATCTTGTCCACACTTGGGAGGCAACTGCATCTTTGCCTTGCCACCTGGAGAGCATGTCTCAGGGTCTGGGGCTGCTCCTCTGCAGGTAGTGGAGCTACCTGGTCTTCACATCTCTCACAGAGGAGCCGCCCAGGGAACACATTGCTCAGGATGTGAGCCCTCATGTCTGCCGCCAAGTGATGAACATCTCTTGTGGGTCTGTCTCTTGAGCTCCATTTTGTAGTCCATTGTTTTTTAAATGCTATTTACTTTGGAAAGAGGAAAGCAAAGAGCGAGAGTGTCCTCAGCCCCTCTGCCGTATAGCAGCAGCCTGCCACCTGAAAAGCAAAACTTAGGGCAATTAGTTTTCTTTCCTTGACTTACCAGACAGCAAAGAGCTGGTTTAACTGAATTGACCAGTTGTTTGATGACTCAATCAATCGGCAAATATTTGTTTTGTGAAGCCTCTGAGCAAAGCACTCGGTGTTTGATTAAATTGTTTGATGAAACAGAACAAATAGACCTGTCTTCTGGGCCCCTTGTAGACAGAGGCGTTGCTTGCTGTGAGCCACTAATTACCCTCCTACACTAATTACAGATCTGAGCACAAACTCGGCTCTTTCTCTTGAACCAAAAGCTAACCCTGAAAATCTGGTAATGCACTTGCTGTGCTTGTTTCAACATGCTGGGGAGAGGGCAGGAGGGAAGAAAAAAAGAGAGAGAGGGAGAATATGAATTTGCCCCATTTATGAACCCCACAATGAGTGAGGGTTACAAAAAGACTCTAGACCTGGGGAATAATACAGGCCTGTAGCTCAGCATGGTCTGGTGTCTGAGATCTGGCTTTGAAAAGGAGCCGAGACCAGCTTTCTTAAGTGGCCTTTAATGTGTTCCTGTGGGTTTAGGGTTTTTATTAGCTTATTTTTTAATTGATGTCACAACTCAAAGTCAGGACAATATTTTAAGAACAAGGAAAGAATGAAAACACTGAGGAAACACAGAAAACAACCCAAACCAGAAACCACAACAGTGAAAAAACATGTCTTTCTTTTAAACATCATCTGAGTATTAGGCATTCGGTCTGTCAGATATGCTTGTCATACCCACATATTTTATAATCCAATATGTTCAGGCAAGAATTTTGGCACAATCTGCCAGCAATCATCCTGAACTTTCCTTGACACTTTGAAGAGCACGTAATGCGTTGTAGGATGTGGGGAAATGACTGACTTGCTGGGAAGCCTTAACCCTTTCATTGAGGTCTGAGCGTCCTTGGGAGACAAACCTTACTTCAGAATAGAGCCCCTGGAGCACCTGCCATAGGCAAAGGTGACAATGAGGACAGAGTGTTAATGCGGGCTTGGACACAGCCTCCACTGGAGCCCTCACATGCCATGCGCCACCAGGGCTCTGAGCTAGACTTCCTTTCGAAGACTTCGTGGAGAATACTACAGAAGTGTGGTCCTTTGTGCCCACAGACTCATGAAATTCCACAAAACTGTCTTGATGATTTTACCCAGCAGTTCTTAGCCTTGTCTACACATTGAAATCTCTTGGAATGCTTATGATAAGAAAACAAAACAAAAAAACAATAGATGAAAATCCATGTTATGTCTGACTGCATCTCTCACTGGCGAGACTCAGTTTTCTGGTGAGTCTAACGGACGGGACACCAGACACAGGACTACAGTTGAGTTTCTCAGTCCATAGAAGAGGAAGCTGAGGCCCCGTCTTTAGAGACTGCCAGTGTCTGGACCCAACTCAAAATCAAACACCTGTTGAGATTGTTTGAACACCTGCAGAGTGCTCGGTCCTTCCCTGCTTGATGGGGTTGTGAGCAGAGCTTGCCTGTAATGCTCACCCAGTCTCAGAGGCACAGGCAGCGGAAGTAGTGGCTGAAGTAGTCAAAAGCACACTTAAGTGCAGACAGGAGCTGAGCTCCATATCACCAGTGCTAATCCTGGGAGAGATGCGAACATTGACAGAAAGAGTGAGTATTGTATGAGTGAGTGTTAGAGAAGAGGCCAGGGTTGGAGAGAAGAGGGGACACATTCAAGGGCAAAAGATGGAATTATACCTTGGGGACTAGCATGAATGTCATGTCCCATGTGATGGTAGCCTGTGGACCTATGAGTTGCAAAAAACACATGAGGTCTGAGGAGGGAATGAGGCTCAAAAGGCTGGTGCTGCCACTGCAGGCACTTCTTAGCGCATGTGTTTGAGAATGACTCTTTGTCCAACATGGAAGGACAAACTTTAGGTTAAAGTGGAAAGGCAGAATTAACTAGATGTGATGGAGCCCTGTTCTAATTGGTTGGTGCACCCAAGTCATAGCAATGCTTACATGTTTTAAAAGTCTTCCCTTCTTCACATCTTTGGCTAAGTGGTATCCTAGACTTTGGAGGCCTCATTTCAAGCTATGGGTTTAAGGGAGTTCTGAGCAGAAGAAAGCAGACATGACTACATGGGGGTGAGGAACATTCAGCCACAGGTGAGCAAAGAAAGCTCAGGCCAAAGCTAATAAGAAGCTCCATGTTCTTGGGGATCCAACCAGGGACTTCTAATCCTACCTGCCGTTGTCCACAGTGGTCCATGGTCTATGAAAAGGATGGGGTCTCTTCCCACTACATATACATTTTCCCACCAAAGCCACATGACCTTGTGTTGTGATTCTCCTCAAGTCCTCTTCTCTTAGACCTCCTGCATGGATATTATCTTCTTCCTTGATCCTGTGGGTCAGGCCAACCTCTATTTTCTTCATTTAAAGACAGCTCCAAGGGAAGAATGTTACTGTACCAGGAAGTAGCTTTTGGAAGTGAGAATGGTTCTTGTCTTTTACAGCCATTTTGTCCAGAGCCCCTTGGGAGTCCATGGGAAACAGAATTTCTCTTGGGTCCTCTCTTCAGTTGTGTGTCTTATTTTAAAACACATTGTCATTTAACTGTCATCGCTTTCATTGGCTGCCTACCAAGAAGCCACTTGTCTCTATAGGAATGGCTCCTGCCACAGCACTGTGTCAACCTTGCAAAGCCCATGAGATCCATGCTGTCTGAACCTATAACAAGAGCTTCCTTCTGGAACGTTTCTCAGATTCCTTTGGGCCTAACTTATTCTTATGGGAAACCCAGCTCAAAATTTCTGCCTATAAAAATACCATATTTGAAAAGCTAGGGGCAAATCATCTTGGACTTATCTTTTCTTGAGATAATTTCTCTCTGTTTTATTGTGTGTCTTGTGTGTTAACTCGGAGAGCATGTAGCTGGAGACCTCTGAAATAATTTGCCCAGCTCCTTCATGTTAGCCTGTATAGATAACCAGTTGAAAGGCAGGATCAAGTATCTTATTTATTGACTTTGGGTCTTGATATCAGCACTCTGAAGCTGTGTGACCTTGGGCATGTCCCTCTAACTCTGATACAGCCTATAGTATTAGTCTTTGCTAACTGGGTAGTTCCCATGCTTAAGGAGATAACCCAAATTAAGGGTATAGCATAAAGTAAAAACACATCAATGCTGTTTTTCTTTTGTCATAAAGAATTTGAGAAACTTATTCTGTAGACTTCCCAAATCTGTCAGCAACTTGTCTTGTTAGTCAAGTGTTTCTTAAACTTTCACTGAGGTGTCCTTAACTGCCTAGAGGAGCAGAACCAGATCCCTAAGAACCCAGGGAGCTGACTCTTCCAGAACAGAACAGCTGGCTACTTTGGACTTGCATCCTGTTGGCAAATGCATGAGAACCTTGCATCTTGGTTTTGTTTGTTTGTTTAAATGTTTCAGTGTCTTCTCCAATACCAACTCTTCTGGACACACATAATGCTTATCTATTGCATGTTGGGAATATCTGTGAGTTATGGAAGTCCAGTCTGAGGGACTTGAAGTTAACACAGCTGGAAGCCTACTGCTCCTGTGGGGTCCTCCCAGGAAAGGAGGCAAGAGGGAGAGGGACGATTATCCTTAGGCAACAGCTCCCCTGTGGAAGGAGGTGAAGCCAGCTATACGAGGCAATGATAACTTCATCCCTGAAAGTTAACAGCTTTCGTTCCCAGAGACCCCCCAGTATGACTCTCTGGACTCCAGGCTGGAGACTCTGGACCTGCTGTGCCCCAGGGAGGCCACGATCGGAAAGACCAGCGATGGCTTGGTGCTTCCATGCTGGTTGTGTGCTGAAATGGCATCGAGTGGAAACCATGCAGTGACAGCTTCCTTCACCTTCTAGACCTTTCAGCTCTTGAGGAGCTGACAGACCTCGACTGATAAGGCAAACAAAGGCTTTAGAGCTGGAGGAGGAGTGCTAGAATTCTTTCTTTAGTGTTCCCTGTTCATAACAAGCCACAGAACTAACACCTGGTCTCCTGAGGGTAGCAGAGCCTAGTTTTTAGGATCTCCCTGGTGTGAGGGCAGAGACTGAGCTGGGAATCTGGGTAGCTCCCTCTGCTGGCCAGGGAGCCAGTCACTTCCTTGGGAAGTCCTTGGCCCTCAAGGTTGAACCATTAAGACCAGATTGTCTACTGGCTTGGGGGCCACTAC
>LOEQ01008863.1:25439-42578 GCA_001685075.1 Bramus lutescens
TTTCTGGCTTACTCTTCAACACTCCAGTGTTCCTTAGCCAAGCTCCCTGCCCCAACCCAGGGTTTGGTCCCACTTCTCCACAGCTCTGGCACCTCAGTTCTTTTTTGAGGTTTAGCCCCTATTTCAAGGCCCAGTCTTGCTCCAGAAAAGCAGCCAATTTTTTTTTTCTTTTTGACTGCAGTCCCTGGAGTGTTTTGCCTTCTGCACCCGACACCTCCCCCTTTGCAGAGTAGGGACAGCAGTGGCACTGTATTTCTGTGTCATTACTTGCAAAGACAAATGGCCTGTTAGCCTTTTAGGGTGTAATTTAAAATCCATTTGTCTAGCGGTAATAACTGGAAATGGACTTCCGCTGTAGGACCCTATGACTTCCTCTATGAGCGAGGGCTCTGTGCCGAGGGCATGTGGCTGCCTTAGGACTGGTTGGCAGAGGCCGGTTCAGACTCTCATTGTTTTCATTGCAAGGTTCAGGAACCGGAAGTGGCCTGCAGAGGGCTTCCAAGCTCACCGTGGGGCGGAGGGAAGGCAGAAGTCTTTCTTCCAAGCCGGTGTCTGTCCTTCGACACCCTGTAAGCACCAGGAATAAGAAATGGGCGGAAGTGGGGGACATCAAGGGGGCCAGTGTCACCAATCCGAAAACCTGGACTCTTGCAGCCTTAGAAGACTGTCTTGCATAGTGACTCTCTGGAGTCTACAGGTAAATTTCAGCCTTCTGGCTTTGGCACACCTCAGGCATGAAATTTCTCAGACAACCAACACGTTTTTTCTTTAGAACACGAAGCTTCTCTCTTAGTCATTGGGGAGATGCAGTTTTTATAAAGATATTGCTTACGTTTCCTCTTCAACAATCCCTGCAGAGACTTAGGAAATGAAATATTCATTAAAGATGCAGAATGATTATATCACATGTCAATTTTGAAAACTGTCTTAGCTATACATTTCTTTATTATATGCTGTTTTACAATGACATCCTTGCTATAGTTAAGTGTGGAAAGTCCCCTACAGGCTTTGTGCTCTTGGTTCCCAGCCAGTGGTGTTCTTATGGTAGGTTATGGTGGATTAGGATTATAATGGCAGGCCTTGGGGATTATAAACCCATTCCACTTCCAGGTAAATCATTGCATGACTCTACTGCTGTGGATAGAATCCCAGTCATCACACCTTCCCTCACCATGAAGGACTGTGTCCCTTCGAACTGTGTGCCAAGTTAGTTCACTGTGTGTCAACTTCCTCTATGAAGTTGTCCATTGCAAATTCTATTACAGTGACAAGAAGAGTTAGGTAATACTGTCACCCTGTCTATCCTGGTATTTAATGTATGCTTACTCTTTTGGGCAAAGGAAAAACGATATAAAGGTATGCACTCAGTGTGCCTCCCTGTGGCTATTAGAAAGGACACAGAAGACCATTGGCATTGACATTGGAGCATCAGGATGCCTCTTCCCATGGTGAATCTGAGTAGGCTCTGATTTCACACACATATTAAACTTCTTTATTTTTAGTTATAGTAATTATTATTTATGCACATGTATGATGTAAGGGTAGGTTGGGACCCATGAGCTGCCACAGTGTGTGTTCAGAGGTCAGAGGACAGTTCTGCGTGGTTGTTTCTCTCCTTCTACCTTGACACGGATTCCAAGGATCAAACTCTGGTCACCAGGCTTGCACAGCAAACAGCAGGTTCTTCACATCTGTGAATGAAGACTCCAGCATCCGCAGTCATAGCCGAAAGCGTACTCAGCTAAACAGGTACCCAGGTAAAACCAAGTGAACCGCCTGCTGTGTGGCAGGCCCTATTCTGGTGCTTTCGTGTGTTATCTCAGTTGGCATGATGTTCATACTCAGAAGTCACCTTGTCCAATAGGTGAAGATGCTGAGGCTAAAGGAAGTTGCGGAAGATACTCAAGTACATGCAGTCGACAGGCAAGGCAACCAGGTTTAAACACAGCGGATGCTAACTCCACAGCCCTCGCTGTTTCCATTAGGAAATATCAGCTACCCATCACTGCCATAATGATGCATGATGATGACAAGGGGTGTTCAACAATTAGTGCTTATTCTTTGTCCCTTGGGGTTCTAGGCACTGACTGACCCAGACTGGCCTCGTTTTGGCCAAGAAGGGTTAGTCAATTCTGCTCTGCCTATCATTTCATTTGTCAGCAGGCTGACCCGAGAATGGTCTTATGTCAGTGGCACAGGTGGGAGAGAGAAAGAGATGCCACCTAGCCCTTGAAACTCAGCCTAGGAACTGGCGCAATGTCATTCCTGCTGGACAGGCCTGGGCACGTGAGGTAGACTAGGGTAGAGACAGGCCTGTGGAAGCCAAAGAGTAAGGAAACCTATGAAGTATGATGGAATGGTTAGGACCCACGGCTGAGGGACAAACTGAAGCCATTAGGACCATTATCCACAGGCTAAAACCTGCCTTAGTCAAGCAGGTGTTTCTGAGGGCTTTATCTGAGCCACTCAAGTAACATTTTTAAGGTTTTAATTTTATCTTGGTGAAGTGAGAAAAGAAACTTTAGTGAGGCAAGTAGGGAAGAGGAAGGCTGATATATGTTAAACTAAAATAATCCCAGTTTGCAGGTCTTGCTTTGTTAAGGGAAAAAGTGTTCATCCTTAAGGAAAAGTTACATGCTGGATATATCAAAGTCAGGGTTCATTTATTACAACACTTCTTGGTGCCTTCAATATTTCAATGTGCATTGAATACATAAGAGGCATATTGTGAATTTCTCAGTCTTATTTAAAAATGAGATTATTTTTATACATCCTGCTGATGAACAGTTCTCAGAAAAATAGTGTTCTGGGAAACCCATGTGTAGGATTAGGGGCTGATTTTAGGCTGGCTTTAATAGTTCTGTTATCCCATGCTGATTGTAGCAGAACATGTAGCCTGGGACTACTCGGGGAAGAAGAGGCCTTGGCTCGTTGTTTTCCACTCCAACACAAAATCGCCCCACTTGGTGACACACAAAGCGAATAGACAACTGGACCATCCAGGGACTTCCTGGACTGTGGGCTGTCGCGGGTTCCAGACGCCTTGGTCTGGCATGCTGCCAGGCTCCGGGACTTAGATTCCATGGTTGGTCAAGAGGCTGGAAGACGGCATCTTTTGAAGAACAGTGTATAGGCTTGGGGAAAGTTATTTGTCTGTCTGATTTTCCTGTCACTGCCCACGGGGAGGTATCCTGGTCCTTTGTGACTCAGACTCCTCCAGGGCTTCCTACAGGTGACTGCTGTGGTGTGACTAAATGACAGGTTGCTATGTAGCTCATCAAACAAGAGACCCTTGTCAGGCTTGAAGGGAGTGGGCTTGATGCAACAATTCCTCTGTTTGGCGAGCAGGATGTCCTTTCACTCTCCAGTTCTTGTCCCAAGCCTTGCGTGGCTATGAAAACATCAGTACTGGCATGAAAAAGGAGAGTGGAGAAGTTGGGCTCTTCCTTATTTGTCCTTTCTTTTTCATGTTGTACTCAGTGATGCTGGCCCTGTGTTGTCTTGGTGGCCCCCTGACTTCCCCACACCTGAGCCTCTTTGTCTCCCCAGGGCTGAAAGGTGAGGGTACCACTTGGGCTCTCTTCCAGTTCCACAGAGGAGCATGGAGGGTGGGATCTTTGAATGCAGTCCTGTCCAGCCCCCTAGCTTTGGAGCTATACCTACTGATCTCTGATGTGAATTCTGCACTCTCAATGCAAACCACCCAGCCTGCTGGAGGTTCAGGAGCAAAAGCGATCCTCGAACATGGATGTGGCTGCTTTGTTTGCTTGTTTTAACAGAGTTGGAAGGGCCCTACCATGCATCTCTCTCTGTGATCTACATGCTCAGTCCTAGGAGTCACAAGCACCAGGCAGGTGATGTTGTGTTGACTGACGCTCTTTGGGACGTTGGGCTCATTTACATGACATATTTCTCAGGTGTATATAAATTATGCATGAGGCTGATCTGAAATTTAATTTGAACACAACAAATTCTCTTATTCCTTGGTTTCCCCCTTTATATTGTACATTATCCAGCACTTCAGAAATAATATGGGTCCCTTTTCTTGTGGCGGCCTCCCTCTCTGTCTTAATGGGGGAACAGGTGCTTCTGAGCCCAGGTGCAGTAGAGTGCCCTCTCTGACCCAGGTAATTTAGCTAGCAGAAAATTTTGGGTAACCCCAGAATCCTTACCCTGCAGCTCTTCCTCTTCCCCCCTTCTCACCCTCTTTCTTTAGCAGCTGCTGAATTGGGCACAGAAGGGCCAGGGTATACCAAGCTTTGCTGTTGAGCTTCTGGGACCCTTCCACTGAGGGAAGTGCTCCTTCCGTGTTGATAAACACCTTGAGATCTGACTTTTGGGGGACTTCTCAGAAACTGAGAGAAGTCTCCCACGCTAACAAGAAGGCACGTGTTAAAGACTGAGTTAAAGAGCTGCAAGGCAGAACTCTAATTAGCTCTCATCAGCTTGTCCCCTGAAGGAAATCAGTGGCTCCTTCCCCAGCTCCATCCTGCTCTCTCCCACCCCCCACGTGTCATGACCCGGGGAGTAGACGAGTTCAGTTCCCACAGGTGCACGGCCCACTCTCCGAAATGAAGGAGAGAAGAAGAGCGATGAGAGCCGATCTCCTGCTCGGGAAAACAGGAAGCAAGCTGGATAGATTGACTTGATAGGGAGCTATCAGCCCTGCGTGCAGCTCACTCTGGGGCTCTTATCGCAGCCAGTCATCAGCGCTCTGGCGAGCTCATGAATAATGTATTTCCCAGTGATTTCCTTCCTCATTTGCTAGCTGGAGGCAATATTGATTGAAAAAAAAAAAAGTCCACATAGCTAAGCTTTATTGCGGTAATTTTTGCTTAGGATGACTTGGAAGCAGAACACACATATATTTATCTCTACACACGTGAGTTGGTGTCTTTTGTCAGTAGTAATGGCATTTATTTAAGGGGTACCACAGCTCCTTGAGCAATGCTTTGCCACTGAAGGCTTGGTCAAGGTTAGAGCCCTGAACAGCTGTAGGGTGGTGGTTTGGGGGAGGAGAAACACAGCGGGAAGTGAACTTGGAGAAGGTCCTGGAGGAGGTGGAAGAGGTGGAGAGGGAGGTAGGTTGGGAGGTGGGGTGGGAGGATGGGAAGGTGTGTTGGAGGGGGGCAGAAATCATGGTGAGCTAGAAAGCAGGAACAAACAGGACCAGTGGACTGAGCAGCAGGACCAGTGGACTGAGGAAGTGTCCTGGGATTAAAACTGGAGAGTAGCAGGCACCTTCAACAAAGCTGTCTCACACTGCAAGTGTGGAATGAAGGCATGAGTGTTTGGGGCCTTTCCCTCAAACAAGCTCAGGTTGAAGAAAAGATGGAGGAACTAAAACTCTGCCTAGGTAATCAAGGGCAGCACGGGGGAGGGCTGTGGACATTGAGTAAGTCATGCAATAGATCATATTTGAGGGGAAACCTTAAACATCGGGGGTCATATAGATTAAGGGGGTCCTGATGGTTAATGGATAAGAGTGTGGAAACCTGCAGATAAAAGCGACCCTAGCATCAGCAGGCCGTCACCCCCACCCTTGAACTGCTTCTCTCCAGAACTTTGCTAATGGTGGCTTCTACGCCTCTGTCATTTTGTACAGCCCCAGAAAATAGAAACTTGAGCCCTGAGTGACTGAAAGACAAACGGGGGTGACTGGGGGAGCTTCCTCCTTTCACCCTCTTTCAACACCAAGCAGGCACTCAGACTCAAAGAACTTTCTCTGGAGCCTTGAGAGAGCGAGTGTTAGGGGAGGGCGAGTGGAGCCCGTGAATGGTCTGGGAGGAGAATTAAGTTTCCTTCAAAAAACTCTCTTCATGGACTCTCTGAAAGCTTGTGTGACAATATAATTAAGTGGGAGGCTGCAGCAGCCTGTCAAACTGCAAATGTGTGGCTTGCCTGAGGTGGTGGGTGGGTGAGCAGAAGTGGGGGTGTCAGGCCTGCCATCGGCACAGCTATTCCAGGCATGTGCTTCTCTGTCAGCCATAAATGAAGGGAGCAGGGACTTCTAGAGGGAAGCTTCAGCAGGTAAAGGTGGCAGCTATGGACCAGCCCAACAAACAACCAAAGTCACCCATGGGAGCATGTGACACCCTCCCATAGGACGTGTGTTCCAAGCACAGCCTGGTGGCGCCCAACCCAGCCTGTTTCAGTGCTCTGCAGAATTAGGATTACACACAGGTCACTGTCACATTTGCCTCTTGCATGTGGAGACTGTGCCATCAGGAGGGGCTCGTGATGTCCAAAGGAAGGGTCTGCCATGGCAGTTCTCAATTGCCTGTTCTGGTACTTGCTTATGACAGTCTGTCAGCACTGCCTGAGAACCTCTGATTCCTTCCCTGCTCTTTGGGAGTTCACCTCACATGACCTTTCCCCATGAGATTCTTTCCTGAGAGCACCCTCCTCCCCAGCTCATCCTTCAGACCTGGAGGCAGGAGCTGATGCAGAGGCCATGGAGGGGTGCTGCTTACTGGCTTGCTTCCCCATGGCTTGCTCGGCCTGCTTTCTTATAGAACCCAGGACTAGCAGCCCAGGGATGGCACCACCCACCATGGGCTGGGTCCTCCATCAATCACTAATTAAGAAAATGCCCCAGGCTTTCCTATAACCTGATCTTACGGAGGAATTTTCTCAATATGAGGCTCAAAGTTGAGGCATTTGTCAAATTGAGGTTCCCTCCTCTCCTGATAACTCTAGCATGTGTCAAGTTAACATAAACTAGCCAGCACACCACCCTAAGGCAGGACGGGCAGTCTTCATGGCCTTGCTCCTGGCTCTCAGAGACCCTGTGTTCTGTCACAGTGGTAGTGAACATGTGAACATCTTCTCTAGGAGACTTGTGGTATCTAAGGCCATGTCTGCTTTGGCTTCACAGTCGTAGACAACTTATCTAACATCACACATGGCATACAATAAAAGCCTTGCTTGTTCAATGCCAAGGATGAGGATGAGCATATTCACTCAAAAGAGTTTTCCTACCTGGGCATCTGTTCTGGAAAGAACAGCCTTGGTAAGAATAAATCAGAGCTGGAGAGATGGCTCAGTGGTAAAGAGCACTGGCTGCTCTTCTGGAGGACCCCAGTTCAATTTCCAGCACCCATGTGACACCCTCACACAGACATACATGCAGGAAATACACCAATGCACATAAAAGTAAATCATTAAAAAAAAAGTTAACCCAAGGAAACACGTCTCTGTGGCATCAACATGTAAAAGGTCAGTTTTGGTATTTCAGTCTAGACAGCAATGCTAATGGCCCTCTCAAATCTTCCCGTTTCAATGGTCTTCTCCTTGCTCAGCACAGAGATCACCCGGGGGTCCCCACAGCTAATGAGAGGAGGCCTTCCAGTAGTGGTCTCACACACTTATGTCTTTCCTGATGGTCATGGGAGACCCTGGTGCTGTGTCTTGGATTGCCGGTCCCTCTATTTGCACAGCAATCAATGGATTGGCGTCTATGCTCTCTTTTTCTCACCTTACTGAGTGAGAAGCTTACAGCTAGAGGCCCTCTCCAGGCTTAGAGGGGGAAGACGCTGTCAGGGAAGGCTTGCTTCCTCTGCAGGGCGTGGAGTGCAGGAGTCTGCACCGGTTTATTTGAAATTGCCCTGGGAGAAAAGGTGTTCTAATCGATCATTGCTCTGCAGATGTCAATTGGAGAAATAGGAGTTCCGTATTTACAAAGCCAGAAAAATGGGGACTTGTCCCCCATCTCCCAGGTGTGTACTTACATGTTGATGGATGACCCCAAAGTGGGTTTGTTCTAGAAACAGTCTGTGCAGAAGGCAGAAAGCTTGGGTCTGGCAATGCCGTCTGACAACTGGGTCTCTGACTCACTGTTTCGCTTTCACTGTGTCCTCAACCTGGGGTGGGGAGAACTGGGGTTCTCACTGTTGGCACACTGTTATCCCCTGAGGTTGCTTTTTGTTTGTTTGTTTGGTTTTGTTTTTGGGGGGGATTTTTTTGGTTGGTGGGCACAGCTTTTAAAAATCTTTGGTCAGAAACACAAAATGCTAAACCAGTCACACAGCCCTGTGAAAGATTTATATGGGAGCACTCTCCACACTTGGGGTATTCACCTTGGGGAACACCCATGCCTGCAGCAAGGGTGACCTCAACACTGATTCCCTACCCTGTCCCACCCTCCTCTAACCTCCAAACTAGCTGCCCTTTCCCCACGCTCTGTACAATGGCACCCTTTGTTTTGAGAGGAGGAGAAATAATCCCCTTCCAAAGTAACACGTGCAAAATAAGAATAGAGTGAAAAATTAGGACACACTAAGCTAAAAATGCTGTGTTCTGCTTGGGCTCCCAAAAGCCTCTCTCCTTGTGAGGGGCAGCCCCAGCAGAGCTCTAAGCAGAGTCAGCCAGACAAATTGGTGCCTTGTGTTTTGTATGCTGGGGGAAGAAAAAAACTGCTGTTGGCAAAGGGTTAAAAATTGGCTCTCTTAGTGAAGAACTCCAAACAACAGACAGGCACGTTCAGTTTCAGCCAGGAAGAAAGACAAGTGTTTGGTTAGTAACTGGATATGGCTGGAAGCGGGTTTCTGGCCTCCGGTCCCTCTGCAGGTTGAGCACTTGGGAATGGCCCAGTTCTTGTGATTGTTTGACGATAGAATAGAGGCATGCAGCCCCAGGAGCCAGGGCCCAGGCCAGTGCTGCACACTCCTCCTGTAGATAGAGGGAAACAGAGGCTTGGGGACCTGGTTCTGGTCTGCTGTCTTATTGACACAGGGTGAGTGACAGGTTTCCAGGCCCAGTGGCCCCTTCTGGAAAGCAGGAGCAGTGGCAGGGCGTGGTGTAGAAGCAGGTTCCAGCAGTGTCCCTGTTCTGGATCCTTCTAGGCCAGAATGAACCCGCAGATCATTCAGCTTTGCCATTAGTAGTTTTCCTCCGTGAAATGGGCCCACGCAGAGCTCAGCAGCTGGGATTTGGGGTTAATTGAGCCAGTGCACATACAGTCCTGAGGCTTCAGCATTCAGTGATTTTTATTCTCAGCTGGGGAAGTGGATAAAGTAGGAGTTGGTCAAGTGCCTGTGCGCATGCGTGAAGATTTGAGGTCAGATGCCCACAATGCATTTAAAAGCAGGCATAGCAGCAAGCATTAGCAACCCCAGGGTTGGAGAGAGGCCAAGATAGGCAGATTCCCTAGAGTTCATTGGTCAGCAAGCCTAGCGAGTTGGTGATCTGCAGATTCAGTGAGAGAACCTGTCTCAGAAAACTAAGGTGCAGAGTAATGGAGGAAGAACCAGCTGTTAGCCATTGTACACAAGCATATGTGCATACATGAGTGTGTGCTCACATGTCCCATATGTGCACACACACATACTCATTTTCTGAGTGATAGCTTTCTCCCAGGCTTGCGGCTATTCACAGAAGGAACAACCTTCCTAAAGCAGAGAGGATGCTCGTAAAGCCTTGAGAACCAAGTCCCACACTCTCCCAGCACAGTCCCCTTGGTGGAGGAGCCCCACCCTAAACAGAAAGCTAATGGAATGGGGGGAAGAAAGGAGCCCTTTCTAAGCAAAGGGGAATTTGGCCCCAGAGGCCCTAAGTTACCATGCCCAGAGCAGGCCTGTAGAGTCAGGGGGCCTGCAGATTAGAAAGCCGGGAGGAAAGAATGCTTTTTTTGTCTTGGCTTGCAGTGGCAGAAGGCAGGCAGCAGCTGTTGGGCATATGCAGCCTGTTAGGGGCACGCTCCCTTCAGACAGAAGGAAATCCTTCCCAGAACTGGCAGATCCAGGGTAACCACAAGGGAGAGATGTCTGGGGCGCTCTGTGTTCAGAGCCACTGGTTTCCTAACTCCCTTCAAGGGGTCCATCAGGGGCTTCCCTCCCAGCCCTGGTCCCTAAGGCCCATCCTCCTCCCAGGAGGTGTTGGAGCTAGGGATAGTAACAACAGAAACTTCGAGGAAGCAGGGGTTTATTTTGTACCTACTTCGAAACGCCCGTGAATATCCCTCCTCTGGCTACATCAGGATAGATGATTTTGATCCACTCTGCAGGCGGTATTTTGTTTCCCTAGTCAGTCCAAACACAGGGTGGCTTTTTCTTCCCTTTCTATTCCCACCTTGGTTTTCTTTACCCGGCTCACAGGCTCAAACTCCTGAGAAAGTCACCAGGTTGGACCTCAGTGACAAGATGCCCAGTTTTAATGTCTGCTAATTAATCTAAAAGCTGGCTCCCAGTTGGCCTGTAGAGTTTTACAAACCTGAATTAAACGAAGTGTTTATGTGACAGATATGTGGGAGGGATTTCAGATATAATCACCATCAATCTGGCTGCAGCCAAAATAAATTCTGTGAAAAGTAAAACAAACTATTGCCCAGTCAAAGTAGGCCTTAGGGGTCTCCAGCAATAATCTGTGTTTTCTTATTTAGCTGCGTCTAATATCTCTACTTTCCTTGGGGCTGATAAGGTCTCCGTACAGAGGGTGTTCTTGCTGCAGCTGGCGGGTGGACACATGCCCCCACCCCCAGTTCAGTGGAAGGAAGGGAAAGGGACGTTGCCTTTTATATTTGAAGTTTAGTTCCAACAAACCAGGGTGATGCAGAGTGGAGCAGGAGGGAGGGAGGGAGCTGCAGGGCCCATGTCTGCTGCAGTCTCCACAGGGTGTGCTTCAGCCCCCCCAACACACACACAAGAAAACCCGCTCCTTCAATTTCTCCAGAACCAGAAGTGGAAGCTGATGCAATAAGGACTTGCCCAGCTTTAAACGAACAGCTCCGAGAGAGCCTGGGGCCAGGCTCTCCACAATGCCTTGCCAAATAGGGGGACCTGGACTTGGCCATCTTCTCCAAGAAGAAGTGTTTGGGTACATGCCAGTTCTGCCCAGCTGCTTTTCCCTGTGGCTCTCCTCTCTCCACATCTGGGCCTGCTGTTGTCTGCCTCCCTCATCCAGTATGGCTTGTCCTCAGTTTCCCCACAGGACAGTCCTAGGTAGGAGATCTGAAGGAAGGTGTTCAGTTGATTCTTCAGCTGCTCATCTCGCCACTGGGAATGTGCTAACCGGGTCCTGGGCTCTGACTCTACTTTCTCTTGGATGCTGCCAGCTGACCAACCTAAGAGCATCAGCTCTCATCAGCCAGGGCTTGCTCCACAAAGGTGTCCCCGACTTGCCTGCATTTGGCTTCAGCATCCTAATTGAGATTCCACAGCTTCTGAGAGTTCCTCCTTCTATCCTGCCCACCATCCCCTGTTCAGTGCTTTCTTGGGTTCAGAAGAAACCACACCTACTGTGGTAGTTTGAATGTAATTGGCCCCCATGATCTCATAGAGTGGCTCTATTAGGGAGGTGTGACCTTGTTGTAGGAAGTGTGTCACTGTAGGGGCAGGCTTTGAGGTTTCCTATGCTCAGGATACCTCCTAGTGTCTCAGTTGATTTCCTGTTGCCTGCAAGATATAGGACTCTCAGCTACTCTAGCACCATGTCTGCACAGTATTATGCTCCCCATCATGATGATAATGGACTGAGCCTCTGAAACTGTAAGCAAGCCACCCCAATGTTTTCATCCTAAGAGTTGCCATGGTCATGGTGTCTCTTCACAGCAGTAAAAACCCTAAGACACCTGCCCATCAGACTGCTCCTGCATCCCCACTCAGCTCCTGTACTGGCCCTTCACCAATTCTAAGGGCACACAGCTTGGATTCCCCTACATCTAGGATTCCACAACATGCTGGGACTATACATAGCACCCTCACACTGATTAGGGTGGGAAGCCCCTCTGAATGTCTGTCATAAGAAACAAATCTTTCTGTTTTAAAGTCCACTCTCCCTTCCTGTTTTCCAAGAGCCACATCTGGGGTCAAAGGTCCTGTGCAGGGTCAGTGGGCCCAAGCCACAGCTTCTCCTCCCCTGGATAAAGACAGCACAGTCATTGGTGATCTTGGGGATCCCGTAGCACCAAGCAATCCAGTTTTAGTTTACCTTGGATACATCGGATATACCAGAAAACAGACAAAAACCAAACCAAACCAAAACGTCTCCATGAAATAAGAGTTTGCTGTGACTTTGCAAATCTACTCATCCATCCAGTCATCCATTCCCTCCCTCATCCATTCACTCGGTAACATTTATTACTGTCTGGTAAGTGTCTGGCATGGTGATTAGTTCTTGGGATGTGCCAGTGAATTAAAAACTCTTACCTTCTAATAGGTATAGATGGATGATAAATACTAACGATACAGCATAAGAAAAGTGCACAGAAGGTCAAAATGTCACTGTGTAGAACAGAGATGGCAAAATTATAATGGTTGGAGTAGAGAGTGGATGGCATGCTCACACACAGGCTGCTGAGGCAAGGCTTGAGTAGAAGGCAAGAGCAGCACATAAGACTTGAGGGGACGGAGACAGAGTGCCTGGGGGAAGAGTGTCTTAGGAAGAGAAGCTTGCCAGTGCAAAGGCCCTGAGCAAGAAGGGTGCCTGGCATAGTGAAGAACAGACATGTGGCAGAGTGAAGCAAGCAGTTGGAACCTAGCAGAGACCCCTGGGTACTCTGAGGACTTTGACATTTTTTTTTCTGTCCCTACTTGAGTAAAGTGATAAAGGCCAGTCTCTTTCATTAGTCAAGCTAGAGTTTAGGAAATTCAGTACATATTTTGGAATTTGCATGCCAAGCCCCAAGGCCACGTGGATGCAACCTGTCCTAGTAAATTAGTTTTGTTAAATCCCAGCATGGGCTCCAGCAGGGGGGAGGGGCTTCAGCAGGAGGGAGGGGCTTTAGCAGGGGGAAGGGGGCTTCAGCAGGAGGGAGATGAGGGCACTCGTGTGTGTGTGTGTGTGTGTGTGTGTGTGTGTGGTGGGAAAGCTCTGCCTTCCCTTCCCAAATCTTCAGCTTCCTGTCGTTACACCAAATTATCTATCCTCCATGCACCTACCCAGCACTGCGATGGCAGAATGAAATGGGGAATAAGAGAATCTGAAAACGGAAGAGCCATGCAATGATGAGATGTGACCAGGGAACCCAAGTGATGTGGCCAGTGCTCTATGCCCCTCCCCTTTGTTGCCCTCCCTGTGACCTCATTGCCACTCATCTTGCCTGCTGAGAGTCACTGGCGCTGTTCATTCATCTTAATGCAAATCCCCAGACTGAAAAACACACGCAAGGTTGTCTTTTTTGCAAAGGAAATTTACCCATTCCTTCTATGTCATGCTTTCCTGGTCAGATAAGCCCACATTCAGTGCTAATTTTTAAGTCAAATATGCAAGACTCCAACCAACAATAACAAAGCCAGGCCCACAGGTTGCCAAGCTCCATGAGCTTTGAAATGCATTCAGACAGTGTGAGGATATTAATAAGGAGACAGGTATCTCGTTTCAGGCTACAAAGTAGATCCTACAGTGAGGAATGGAAATGCTTAAACAGAAGCCAGGAGCTCCATGGGAATACAGGCATGCCTGAGTGGGATACCGGATGCCCAGCTTCCAGCTCTGGTAGCACAGCCCGCTGGCTCAGCCCTGTTTTGAATAGAACAGGCGCCCACTATGTGCAGACAGTCTTAAGAGTGGGAGGTCCCAGCTGGAAGGACCATTTGGCGCTTCCTTTATTTCGTAGGTGATGGTACCAATGCCTACCAGTGACTTTGAGATGACTAGCTCTAATTTCAAGTTCAGTGGCTCTCACTTCAGTGCCATTTGGGAAACAAATGATTGTTTGCCTCCTTTGGAGTCCCAGAGTTCTGGATGAGCTTCACTGTCCTTTTGTGTGAGGTTTTCACTGTGCATCTAGGACTAGCAGGGTGGACCCTGGGAAATGTTTGCGGATGAGGATAGAATTGTGTTATCCCTTCAGACACGGGTCTGGACCACAGGGCTATTCACCAGGTGATCTCTCTCTCTCTCCCTCCCCTCCTCATCTCCCTCCCTCTCTCCCCTCCCTGTAGTGTGTGGATGTTCTTAAGTGCATCTGTGCATACAAGTGTGTTTATAGACATGTGTGCCCAAGAACGTGGAGCCTAGATATTGACGTTGTGCATCTTCTGTTGTACTTCATTTTATTTTATGAGACAGGCTTTCTCACTGAACCTGCACCTCACTAATACAGCAAGACTGCCCAGTGAACTCGGGAGATTCTGCCTCTGTCTCACCAGAGCTCCTAGCTTTCTGTGTGGGTGCTGGATCTAAACTCAGGTCCTCCTCCTTCCTCAGCAAGCACTTTTTTTCTGTTTTGGACTGAGCCATCACCCCAGCCCTGTGACCTTTCTGTATTCACTATCGTGAAACGTGTGTGTGTGTGTGGGAGCTGATAACGAGGGTGCAGGAGGACTCAGACAACTGGAACATAGAAGCAATAACAAAGGGATTTTCTAACCACGATTTCCCATCTCACATTTCTAGATTCCGTTTGTATCCCTCTGGGGATGTGATTCTGAGTTAGGGGAAAGGTCTTTGAATAGAGGAAGCTGGCTGTCCCTAACAGGTGTCATCAGAAAACACAGGGTTTTTCACTGCCAGCACCTTTCTACCGCAGAGTCCCATCACAGCCCTGCTGACCTGCCTGCCCTCGGGAGTTCCCTGTCCTTAAATTTACAAAGTGTCCTCTCATCTTTGTCAATAGCAACATTGCTACCTCTTCCTTGGGCCTGTCCTCAGTTCCCCCACACTGATAAGTTTCCATCTGTGCCATATCGTAGCTATTAAAATGACTTCTAGAACCAGACTGTGAAAGTGCAATCCCAGCCTACAGGCACTGGGCCATCTGGACTCTCTGTGTTTCAGTTTCCTCATCGACAAAGCAGAATTAATGAAAGAATGTGTGTCCTGGAGTTAATCTGAGTGGGTAGTCTAAGCCAAAGCAGTGGGGCAATGTCTTATTTGTAAGAGTGACGTTAACATTGTTTGTTATTGCTAATGCTTTATTACCATGTGTTAGGACGTACCTCGGAGGACGTAGTAAAATATAGTGGATTGTACATTTGCCTCCCCTAACTAGACTTCCAGAGCTAGAGAAGTGGCCTGCTGTCCTGTTTTCTCAGCCCCAGTCAACACATGTCAAAGACATAGTGTGTTCTCATTACACACGTGCTGGAATAACGAACGGCATCATCTACAGAGTCAAGTCTGTGACATAATGTCTGTGACTTCATTCATGGTGTTTCCTCCCAGTAAACTTCACATAAGCAATCTGCTAATGGTACCTTGGTAACATCACATGAATTGTCTCGTGGTTTTAGAAATATGAGGCCCTTTTTCACTAACCACCATTCACAGCACACAGAAGCTTTTCTGATGAGATCTGAGAGCTGAACTGACCTGTGGGTATAGAGATATGAATTTAGAGGGTAGCCCTGATACTACGTCTATGCAACAGAACAGTAGCAGTGGGTTCACTCTTGGGGCCTGGGAGCTCATAACTGGTCAAAGTGTGGAGTGTCATTGGAGTGCTTGGTAACAGAAGAGACATCTCTGTCACCCACACACAGCAGGCTCAGGGAGCATAGAGAAAGAGAAAGTGGGAAGAATGTAAGAGCCAGTGATCAGAGAGGACCAGAGCAGAATAGCATCTTCTGGACATGACAGAGCTCAATGAATGACCTTAGCTGGTTATCAGTATCTGCATTTGTGCTGTGGTCTCAGTCATGTTGTTGATATAGTTTCAAGATCAGCGTCCAGGCTGACATCTGTCTGAAAAGTATCTTAAGAAAACAAAAGAAAGAAAGAAGGAAGGAAGAAAGGAAGGAAGGAAGGAAGGAAGGAGAGAAGAGAAGAAATCTTTCACTATCAATGATATCATGAGCACCAAACAGTGTGACTGGATGCAAATGACTTGGGCAAGTGAGCAAAACTCTAGAGGAAGCAGGCAAGATGGGGTGTATGGCATCCAGGAGGCTCTAATGGGCCCAGGCTTGTAATTTCCCTCTCTACCCCTTCTGTTCTGCACTGCATCATATGCATGAGACCCAAGAGTCTATCTGCCAGCTTTGGTTGAAGAGGAGAGTGAGCTGTGGAAAGAAACGTCTGTCTTCATTGTATTTGTAATCTCCTCCTTTCAGTTGCCTTCTCAAAGACACTATCAACAAAAGCCCCCTAACATTGTCATTTATCGATAGTCACAAGTATAGACAAAAATCTAACAAACAATCACATTCAATGACATTTTGATATTAACTAAAGCAGTGATACAAATATGTGTTTGTGAATACTACTGGGTGTATGTATATGCATCTATATTGACATATAAACAATTTAAATTGGGGTGAATTGTCAGAAATATCAACATAATCCCTTTACCTATTTCATAGTATGATTTTTTTTCAGGCCAGTGTTACATATAAACAATTTAAATTGGGGTGAATTGTCAGAAATATCAACATAATCCCTTTACCTATTTCATAGTATGATTTTTTTTTCAGACCAATGTTACAGATCATTAGATGGATTCAATAAAAAGTAGGGCAAATTCTTGGCAAAGATGGTGCTCAACCATACCTTGTGTCTTTTGATGTGCAGGTTGACCCTCCATCAAGAAGATCCTGGGGCTTGTAAGCTGGCTCAGCAGCTAAGGGGGCTTGCCACAAAGCTTGCCGTCCTGAGTTCAATCTCAGGGACTCCCATGGTCATGGGAAAGAGCCAGCTCCCACAAGTTACCCTCTGACCTCCACGTTTATGCTCTCAGGCACAGCACGTGAGCATGCTTTCTCTCTCACACACCCAATATACACACAGAATAAATTAATTAAAAATGTACACATGTATGCACACATACACACAAGTTTTAAGAAGTGGAGTCTGCTTCTCCCATTGAATCTGGCTGCCCTTGTTATTTGCTGTGGCTTAAATAATTCTTGAGGAGAACTTTATAAGGCCTGACACTTTTATTTTTTTCTGTTCTAAGCACCTGAGCCACCAGCTCATGACTTCTAACCTGCTGAAGGGGCAAAGCAGAGAGCCAGTCCCAGTTCCACCCTTTCACCACTGGGGCCTTAACTCTGGACTCCAACAAACAGTGTGCCAGACATGAGAACGAGAGAGCTTTTGGGGCCCTCTAGAGTTAACCACACTTCTCACCTTAACACCATTGTCTTTTGAACAGTCCTGTCCTCACTGACTAATGGGACTGTTCCCTATCAGTGCTGAGTCTCTCCCTGTGGTGATGGGCGTGGTCGACCGGTAAGTTAGAATTAACCAGACCAGCTCAATATA